>QNQO01000053.1:1800000-2065747 GCA_003290165.1 Berberis thunbergii
TGAGTTGGTCTTGAGTTTCCACAATAAATAGGGTTGGTATTGGTTTATGTCTGAGCTTGGGCTCAGTCTTGGACTCACATTTGCTCATCTTGGCCTTAGGTTATAGTCCCACACTCTCAAATTGAAATTCTACATAGTAGGCTCACAAATGAAGGACATTTATTGGTTTGCAACAAGAGAATATGGGATTTATTATCTAGGAGGCAAAACAACAAAACCACCAATAAAGTAAGTTCATCTTTATTGTTTGATTTAGGGCCAATAACTGATTGAGGGATAAGTTCACTGATTCTTGACAAGGTCAGGAGCATATTCCCTTTGAGAGATGTTCCCTATTCAAGGAAGTATTTAGAGAGAACCAAGCATGCTGAACTTAAAACACTTTGGCAAATAACAACTTTACGTACTATGCTTTAAATATATATAGTATATTTGGTTGGATCATTATGGCTTATAATCCCTTGCATATATGTTTTTGACACTGGTTATCTTCTCAGGTATGTTTTTGATGGTTAATTAGATCATATATGCTATATATATGATATTTTGCTATAGTTGGTTGCGTATGACTAGATTTATAGTTGGTTTTGACTTCCATGTGTTTGGATCATGATTGGACCATATAAGTTGATCATGGTTGGATCATGTATGTTTGTATATAAACTATAATGTCTTAGAGTAAATATCCTACTGCATGTCTTCATTAGAGGTTGAACAATAGTCATATGAATTCATTAGAGGTTAAACAATAGTCATAAAACGTTCATCAAATTCTAATTAGATATGACATATAGCATATAGGCATAACCATACATGCTTCATGTAGTGATGATAGATTAGCTTCATGCATGTAGTGATCATATAGAGGAATGAAACTACTTTCGAGTTGTGTCATACAGTAACATATATTTGCTTATCAAGGGGTAGCTACTCAAGCTGCAGTTCTGGAAAACTTATCAAGTGGCTTTGGTGAAATTGTCACCAGTTTTAAAACAATTTGTGGCACAATGGAGAAGAGAGAATCAACGAACAGCGAATGTTGGATTGCTATTCAAGAGACCCCGGGATTGAATAATGGTGCTCAGTTTTTTGCGCTTAGTTTTCTTAATACTAAAACAAAGAAAGACACCTTCTTGAAGATGAGTCCAAATCAAAGATTTGACTGGATCACTTGGGCACAAAGGGATGCATAAAGCTAATAAGCTATAGGCCATTTGGATTTTAATGCATAAGGCTAAATACTGTTTGTTGATTTCAATTTGCAAGTGATGATTTTTAATTTGGTTGTGTTGAATGATTTGATTTTTTTGAATGTTGGATTGCGATTTTTCATGTCATTACCTGCCTGGTTATCTTTTTTTTTGGTAAGATACATGTCTTGTTCTCTAATGTCTAATATATTTGGTTTGTTAGAGGCTTTTATCATTCTTTGATAACGCCATGTCTCTATCTCTGTATAGCTTAATTTGAGATGTGTTCTAGGTACCTAAGTATCTAGGGAAGCTGGGGTGCTTCATCAGCTTCAGTCCTTAAAAATTCATTGCATTCAAATAGGCGATTATTATGAATATATAATGACCTTGTTCAGATACTTGCTTCGATAGCAATATGTGAAATGGATATGTATGGAGTTGATGAACATGATGAAGAGTTTTACGAGGCCATGAGAATTTTATTAACAACAATACAAGCAGTGATTTATGTGCTATATAATCTTGTGCCCAATATAAGTGATGAACGTATTGGACGACCATTGACTCGACGACCGGTGACATCAAATGGATACATATACATGAATAAGTTATTGGATGGAGACCCACATATCTTTCGGGATGTCTACAGAGTGTATCCTGAAGTGTTTCGAAAATTATGTGTCATCATACAAGAGAAAACACCTCTACGGAGTACTAGATATATTTGTGTTGAAGAAATGCTTGCGACCTTTTTACTAGTTGTCGGTCAAAACAATTGATTTAGTGAACCTCGAATGGTATTTGACCGATCTCATTTCACTGTTAGTAGAAGTTTCAACAAAATCTTGAAGAATACAATAGCTCCAGTGTTCATGGCTAAACTACCGCTACCTGATACCACACCACCTAACATAAGAGAAAGTACAAGGTTTTATCCTTTCTAAGGTACGCAATGTAAGTTTTATAGCAAATATTTATATCACTGTATTGCTTTAATATTGGTTATTTTCTTCTTTTTCTACATATGTTGTAATTATTTTTCTTTTTTCTCAGGATTGTATTGGAGCTATTGATGGCACACATATTCCTACAACGGTTGTTGGACGTGAGGTCAGTAGATTCAGGAACCGTCATGGGAAACTATCACAAAATGTTTTAGTAGCTTGTAACTTTGATTTACAATTCATATATGTGCTTAGTGGATGGGAGGGTTCTGCTCATGATTCGAAAGTGTTAAATGATGTTATTTCTAGACGAAATGGACTCAAAATACCATCAGGTATAATTTTACGTGCATTAAAAATGCAGCAAACTTATTGAATTTTATACTGTATAGTATAAAGTATAAAGTATAAACATACTAATTGCACATTTTTTATGATAAGGTAAATATTACCTTGGAGACTGTGGATTTCCAAACCGACGTCGATTTTTAGCTCCATTTCGTTGCACTTGATATCATCTCAAAGATTTTGGCGGTCCAAGAAACCATCATGTCAACGCAATTGAGTTATTTAATCTTCGTCATGCTTCATTGAGGAACGTAATTGCGAGAATATTTGAAATATTCAAGTCGCGGTTTACAATTTTCAAATCAGCACCACCATTTCCTTACAAGACACAAGCGAAGCTTGTTTTGACATGTGCAGGATTGCATAATTCTCTTCGGCAAGAATGTCGTTCAGATGAATTTCCTCCTGAACCAGAAAATGATCCAGTAGAGAATGATGAAGATAATTTTGAATGGGATGATAATCAAACCCAAGAGCAGCAAAGAGAAAATGCTAATAAATGGATAATGAGTATTGCTAATCAAATGTGGGCAACAGCTCAAACAAACATCAACGTTGCTAACAATGATAATGAATAAAGTGACCATGAAGGAGAAGAATGATCATAATACAATTTTATGGACGTTTATTTCTTATTTTAAAGATGCTAATTAACGACCTTTTCTTTTTCTAGTTTTTTTAGCATATGTATCTCTATTTTATGGAAGTTTTTTTGTTTCATCACTATTTACCAACTTCTTTTTTATCTTGCAAATAATTAGAAATCTGTAAAAGTCGTTCATACAAAGTCTGTGGATTTTCATAAATCTCTAAAAAGTCTGTAGCAAAACTCTATGGATTTAAGAAATCAACAGAAGTCCGTGGACAATTTAAAGAGTATGTGGACAATTTAAAGAGTCAGTGGACTTTTCAAATTATTTATCAATTCCATAAGAATCCATATACAATACACCCCTCTTAAAATATATTCCATCTTTAGGTATTTCTTTTCTTCAATAGATTATGTTGACGAAGATCACCTACATGTAAGATTAATTCCTACAACCTAAATATATCTAGTTCAACATAAGATTTTTTATTATGTAACTCCCATGATTTGAGGTTTTGCCAAATTAGTCTATAAAAAGTTGAGGTGTAAGCTTATTTAACCTTAGGAGCTAGCGTTCTCATATCACCGTAGAGGACCATGACTCATTGTAGAGAATATTCGCTACTTTTACCATTTCTCTACAAAATTTAGTTATTTAAAGGTCTCAACTCCACACTAAGCAATAACAATTGCCAACAACAAACAAAAAATCACAAATGGGTGCTTCAAAAGCTATTAATTCTGCATTGAAGCTTGTTGTATTTTTTGTGGTTTCTGCATCCTATGGTTGTTTCTATGTGTCAGGAAAGCCCCGTGGTATCTTCTTTGGACGAGTAAATGTATATGTCAATAATTTGATAGGCACCGGAAAGAATATGATCAGCCATTGCAAATCTAAAAGCGACGATCTCGGGGATCATACACTTGTTTATAAACAAGATTACAATTGGGGATTTAAAGTTAATATCTGGGGAACAACTTTATTTTCATGCACGATGAAACATCAACGTATCACTATATTAAATTGATATTTTTGTAATAACTCCAAAAAATAGTAACATTTTTTATCTATAATAATTTACAAAACAATTTTACACATTTTCACAAACAAAGTGATAAAATAATTGTATCAACATGAAGAGTATGGGCCTACAAGTGATACTATTCATGGTAAGCTAATTTATTGTATCATTTTTTTGTAACTATTTTTTATTTTTTTGACTAAAACTAGTTTTGACTTGAAATTATTTGGTAGATTGTTATAGTTTAAAAGTGTTACTATTTTAAAAGTTGTTACAAATATGTCAATTTGGTGTAGTGTATGCAAAAAGAATGGCTCGAATGCACGCCATTGCACCAAGTGATGATAAACAATAGAGATTGTTGAATTCATGGTTATGTATTTGGTTTATTTTCCTATGTTGAATGTTGTTTCAACTTTTAATAATGCATTTGGTTTTATTAATTTCATTCATTAAGTATTGTTTGTGTTATGTATTTATGGTATTGCTATGACTTATCTATAATATAAAAGGAATTCTATTATTTTGGATTTTAGCTGTATTTTACCTGAAAAAGTGTCCTACATAAATACACACAATCTCAAAATGTGTCCCTCTCTAGCTCTAACTCTAACAAATGCTCATTAAGAGGGCATTTGGTTTTTTTTAAGTGCTTAGAAGGTAATTTTTATTTGGAGTTAGAACCTCTGAATGAGCTTTTGAATGAACTATTTGTTTTACTTCTGAATGATTTGTTGATTAGAAGTTGTAAAATTAAAAGGTGTTTGTTTTTAGGTGCTGAATGAGAACTATTGGATAATTTTGCCCCACTGAGCTGAAAAAATTTATGACATAAATATTGTGCTTAAAATCATACCGACTACGACTGTGACGATATTGTTGAATTTGAGCAATATGTTTGTAGCGTTTTAATTAGTTATTTGATGAAATCATTAATCTAAACATGAGTTATTTGATATCTTATGATACACATAAGACACAAAAATTATATGCTAAAAACTTGAAAATACATAGAAAGAAAATAAAGATGAATAAGAGAAAAAAGAACCACAATGCTTGGTGAAGAAAATGAAGGCGTGCCGCCAAAATTTAGCTCTATTTACTTTTAAGAAGATGGGGGCTGCAATTGTCATTACAAAATTATGTTAAGATTATTATTGAAATAATTTATTACTAAGCACTCAGTGCTAAGTGATCAACACCTCCTTATTACTAACTCCAATCTGAAGTAGAACTTCTAATCAGAACTAAAAATAAACACTCCAAACAAGGTGGTCCATTTCTTATTAAGATTTCTTACTCTATTCAGAAGCAAAAACAAACACCCTCTAAAAGTCTCAAACAATGTCTTTTAAAAATCTAATTACATTTCAAAGAGTTTTGTTCCTATCTAAACTCTTTTTTAAATTACAAACACGTGTATGGTAAATCAAATTTGATTCATGGAGTCATATAAGCATCTTTTTATTTTATTTTTCAATAGAGTGTGTTAAGAGCTTTGCTACAGAGCAAGGGAGGGAGCGAGGTAAAGAGGCGAGGGATGGGTGGTAACCACCCATCTGCCTCAAGATGAGCGCATCAAATTTGAAATGTGCAATGACACTTATCTCGAGGCAGATGGATGGCTTCCACCCATCCCTCGCTCCCTTTCCCTCGACCCCTAGAATTTTCTGTGTGTTAAAGATGGATATCTTACACATTGTCGACCTGGGAATACCCAAGTTGCCCGAGACATGCTAAATGTGGCTCGGGACAACCTACTAGCATTCTGATTTGGAAAGATTCAGCCCTGATGTCACAGCGGAGATCAGTGACACAAAGATACGGTCAAATAGGTCTAAAAATATTAATCGTTTCCACAGAGAAAGGGATGCAATAATCCCTTAATGTACAAGACTACCTCTGACTCTATCGAGGTTTCATTCCTGTTACTAATTTGAGTGTTGGAGTCTTCTCCTGCGTATCCAACATCGATTGGAGTATTGTGCATATACCAGCGACACGCTTTCTAACCTGACAAAAGATCCTTGGTAGGAGAAGTTATGATCACATTTGACTAAGGACCATGGCCTTGGCAAAAACAGAAATAAATTTTTTTCCCTATATTCCCATGGACAAGTTATGCACAAACAAAAACTTTTCCCTCCTTCCTTTTCCGTTTTCTCTACTTTGTGTAGTTGCATCTGCGTGAGGTAGACACTGTGATGTGCGAGATGGATGCAACAGTGCTGCTACTATGTGTTGGCACAAGATGGACGCAATAGTGAGATAACACCATGGCTGGTCCAAGGAGAGATCGGATGAGGGGGAGGGCTGCGAGATGGACTGTATCGTAGAAGCAATGAAAGGGAGTTGATGGGGGCTGTGATGAGATGGTGGATGTTGTCTGTTAGAGGAAGAAGATAAGTTGTGACATGGAGAGAGAGGGCAAGGAAGGCACGCCGAAGAGAAGAGGAAATGTGGTATGTGATGGCTAAAAGAGAAAGGAAGGAAATATGAGATGTCAAGATGGTGGACGTGAGAGAGAACAAAGGAAGTAGAGGGTGATAATGGATTTGTATGTGTGTCAGCTGTTAGTCGTCAATATTGGAGGAAGGAGGTCGAGATGGAAAAGAGATGAAGGGGATGGTTGTTGCTCTCTGTGTCTGCCAAGGTCGCCAGCCATAAAGAGTATTGTGTGGAGAAAGAGGAGAATGAATAGGTTTTTTTTTGGGATTTAGGTTGGCTTGGGTTTGGGCTTAGGTTAATTCAAGTACGAAATGAGTTTAGTTCTTCTTTGGGCTAAATTGGATTTTGGATTGCATTGGTGTAGCATTTCGCAATATCACCAAAACCACCACTTTGTACTGCTCTCATAATTTGTCAAATACTTATTTTTCCAAATTTGTCGTATTAATGTGATTTCATCATTTAAACTCGAAATCCTACAAAAACATTAATGAAATAATTAGAATAAAATACAATACTTGAAACACTAACAAATGCAAGTTATAATAACCATTACTCTATCACAATGTCTTATTTTGGTATGTAATTGATTGCTATATAGTTGTTGTATTATTGATTTAGTTATAGGGACGTGATTGAAGTTTCATTTAGAAGTTTCAAATTGAAATTTGAGTGAAGTAATTTTAAGTTTCTATTTATTGAGCATGGTAAAGTGGATAGAAAATACCTTAAACATGTTGATATTGGTACGTTTCAAACTTGATTACTTCAATCTAAGTTAGAATTTTATTAATACAATTATATGGGTTGATAGATCTTGTCGTGAGTTTTCCGTAGGAATATAGAACATAAAATTTCGATGAGAATTTAGGTAGTTATGATCAATCGAAGTCAGCCGAGTTTTAGCAAAAAGAGTTGTTTCTGGGGCATTGGGGGAGACAATGACGTCAGTATGACATCATCTGTTGACCAGGACTTTGACCTGTTTGGCCGAACTTTGAAATAGGTCTAAAAAATAGCTCGTAGTTTTATTTTTGACACTGATTTCACTGTTTTAAAATTTTGTCATGAGATCTATTTAATGGAGGTATAATTTTTTGAATTTAAGAAATTATATTTTTAACCCTTAACTCATTTATGCATCGATATGCGTTTTTTCGACCTATGATTGTGTTTTGAAGTATGTGGGTTGTGGTTTCATAGTGATTCTTAAGATGTTAATGGTTGAATAATGTATATTAATGAATTATGATGAATTTGGAGATTTGTATTGATATGCATATTGACTTGTTAATGTATAAAGAAGAATTTGGATATTTGAATTGTTATATAAATTATCTTGTCAATGAGTGGCTTGATTGTCATGTTGTTATAGAGCATTTGTTATGAAAATGATATGTTTCCCCAAAAGTAGTGGCGGATGCTGTGGTTAACTTATTTATAAATGACAAAGTATCATTGTGAAAAATTGTGAGATATCATAATATCATCATCATCATCATCAAAGCCCATTTCCGAGATTTTCGGGGTCGGCTACATGGATTTTGGTTCTCCAAGCAATGTGAGATATCATAATATATGATACTGAAAACTTTGAGTCCTTAGACATTAATCACTTGGACTTGTATTACTTAGAACTACAACACCTCTTGTTATTTACGATTTCTCATCTTCTATCGAAAAAACTAAGCAACCTACGAGTTGGGTCTTGCCATGTGGGGCACCACCTTTCTTATGGAGAAATTAACTAACTTTTGGGTTGGTCTTGCAGAAAGGAAGTGTTTTGATACCTAAAAGAGTCTTAATTATTTAATCGTAAACAATGTGTTTTGACTTATGCGCATTGATAGCCCAAAAGGGCGTTTATGTAACTCATACAGTTAGAAATATCCGGTGATGTATGTCCATATGTGATGTTCCCCCACTTAGACATTGACATAGATGACGAAGAAATTTTCCTTTATATGAGAGAGACATACGAGCATGTATGTTTAGCACGGAGGTGGTGTGAATGTGGTATAGTCTAAGTGATTAATTCATTAAAAATGAATAATATATTTAAGACAAATAATTTATGGACACACAAAATTGTATTAATTGATGAATACTGATTAGTTGAGAATTTATATACCTTTTGTTTCTAACCATTCCTTGCAGGATGACAAGTCTACTAATGTTCTACAGGAAAGACTTGTCATGTTCAACCTCTACAACATGAGCATAGGTAAGGTAGATATTTACTTTAAGAACGATAGGAATTTATTTGAATGATACGATTGCCTCATTGAAGAGCTACATGTCTATCAATTGTTATTTTTATCATTGAGGAACTACAAGTCTTTGAGGAATATAGACGATTAGCCTTTCTCAGGTTAGAGAGAGTTTTGTCGGCATTGTTGGCGGCTTATTTTGTAGGGCAATAATCTTCAAATAGTATCCTGGTCATAGTATTTTTTTTTGTCTCCTTCAACTCTTTTATAAATGTTTTTTTTATTGAATTTTCATGTCTCGGATTTTGGGGGAAACGGATAATCCTACGTGGATATAAGGATTATGTTTTTCTCAAATATTGGAACGTGACAGTTTGGTATCAAAATATTTGGTCAGCTTAGACTGAGGTAGAGTAAAGGTGATCTTCGGAATGTGAATATGAATGAGTGAGAGTGTAAAGGTCTAGAGATAAAGTGACATAGTGAACCTTGAACTTTTATTATTGTTTCTATTTCATCGTTGAATTTTATAACAAGATTCTTTTGACTTGTATGTGTGGCAATCATCGTATTTTATTGTATATGTAAATATCAGGTGTCATTTTTTTTCGTTTAGTTTTTCCATTTAGCTATTTTATTATTACCAGTGTTTAATTAGCCTTTTTACAAATCTGGGGGCTAGATTCTTTATGAGGTGTGTACATTGTAACAGCTGTACTTTTTCAATAATTATTTATGTACATTGCACTTTGATTTTGCATTTTTACGTTCTTGTTAAAATAATATAAATTTACTTGTGTTGTAGCTACGTAGTATGTGAATGTTTGGTTTAGTTTGAATTAGGTGAAATTCTATGTAGATTCTTTATTAATACAAGACATTAATTTTTTATTTATTGGAGTTGCATTTTTTTTAAATCTTATTTCATTTACGAAGTGTATTTACGAAATTCATTAATCTCTCTTACCTTCCGAATCTTGGGATGAGATTTCATTTAAGGATATACAGTAACAACCCTATTTTTCAAAGCTACTTAAAATTGTATATTTTTTTCGTATTTAGACTTCAACAATTTAATACTTTACTAGTGTTTAAATAATATCGCATAATGAATTTATTATTCATATGCATTGGTTGATAAAATTATTTCTAGAACTAGCTAGAAATTTCTTAACTAAGCATTACATTTTTGTTATTGAAATGGTGATTTCTATTTGTTAATGAGTTATTAGATTAGATAATTATTCTAGAATTGGTGCAAGTAGTACGTGATGATACATCAAAATAGATCGTCACCACAATCATACATGTGGCATAAATCATCCATCACGAGGATCAGGTATCCCAAAATCGGACCAACTCATAAAGCTCGAAGAGAGCAAAACCAGTCATAAAAGCCCAAACAAAGACCTTCAAAAGATGTCATAACTAAGGCCCAAATCCAACCCCGAGTGAGTTTTCTCATAAAGAAGAGAAACGCTGCATAAGAAAAAGGTCATGGAGGGAATTATGCCTTCATAAAATTAGAGATTGTTACGAAGAACGTTTCCTTCCATTGTGTCTCACATGCTTAGGTCACACAAAGAATTAACCGCGACCATTATATAAGGTAGAAAACAATCAACAAAGTTATTCAATTTTAACTAAGTTTTGTCCATATTTTCTTCATTCTTCAACAGAGTTGTTGACTTAGGCATCGGAGTGTTTTCGGCCACCAAAAAGGTGGTCTTTGGTATTCTAACATATGTTTTGCAGGTCAGACTTTCAAGAGAACGAGATTTGGACGCATCAGATTGGCTTCGTCCGTGGGGAATGAGGAGTTTCCTTTTTGAAAAGAAAATCCTCATTAACAAAACTCACTAAAATCTAATCAATGATCAAGAGGCTATTAGAACAAATTGAATACTTTACAGATCCTCAATCTAACAATGATCAACGCAACCCATCTCATGATTATGATTCGCGACGAGCGTCGGACCAACAACGCCAGAAATTAGGGAGCCACAACATATAACAACTCGGACATCTTGGGGAATTACCTTGGACCCTCGTGTGGAGGTGCTCATGACCCAGGTGAACGACATGATCAAAATGGTGGATAAACTCACCCGAGACCGGAAGGGCAACTAGCCTCGAGAAGAAAGCGCCCAGCTTAAGAAACATCGAACCAATGATAGTCCCAAGTTCGATCAACGAAAGCTTGGAAGGCTACAACCGAGGAGGCCCAAACGTGAACGACCGGCAAGGAAATCGTTCACAAACTTAAAAACAAGTTGAGCCGCAGTCCTTAAAAGCTATAGTAAAATGGGAAGACGTCAAGTGGCCGCCAAAAAAGATAGACGAAGTAAAAGCATATACTATTCCTTCCACGATGACTACGGACATGATACCAAAGAGTATCACAACTTGAAAGATGAGATCGAACGCCATGTCAGATAATCACAACTTGGAGAATTCATTCAGCTGAGAGAGTTCGAAGGTAGAATAACCACGTTGGAAGGGCAATCAAGGGAGCTAATATACGACTTGTATGGAGCAATTGGGGAAATTGAGCAATCAAATCGATCCCGAAAGCGTGTAATCCGAGACTTACGAGCAAATAATAAATACCAAGAGTCATCCACACAACGTACAAAAATGATGCAAAGAACTCTAACCTTCTCCAACGAAAACGCGGACGGATTTCACTTCCCACACAATGATGCCTTGGTAATTTTAGTGTTGATAGCAAGGTGGGAAATTAAAAGAGTGTTGGTTGACACGGGAAGCTCAACCAACCTCCTGTACTAAACAACATTCCGAAGGATGCGGTTCATTAACGAGATGTTTTCAACAAGCGATCAACCAATGGTGGATTTTAATGGAATAAAATGTCACCCGCTGGGGATGATCAAACTACCAGTTGAAGCAGGATAACCAGGGAAACAACGTGTATTATTGATGGACGTCCTTATTGTCGATGCTTCTTCTACGTACATGTTACTCAGAAAGTCATGGATACACAAAAATGGCGCGATGTCCTCAACCATTCACTAGTGCTTGAAAAACTATACTGACAATGGCATCGGGATAATCAAAGGAAACCAACCAGTGGCCTGCGAGTGTCATTATGCCACGATAAAAACTCCCCACAAATATCAATTACTGCAACGACCAAAGAAGCTTTCACAACCACTTGGTTAGATAAGCCCCTACCTCATAGATGATAATACGACCCCAACCAATCCAAGGGATCGACCAAATTCCAGACAGTCGGAAGAAGAAACGATCATAGTCTACTTGGACGATAAAGATTCGCCCAGAACTCGCCGAAAAACTCACCCAACTTTTGAAAGATAATCAGGACGTATTTGCATGGACGATGAACGACATGGTGGGAATATACCAGTCTATCATTACCAGAAATTACAAGTCAACCCGCACAAGAAGCCGGTTCGACAAAAAAGAAGGCCAATGGCTTCAGTATGTAATCAAGCAATAAATGAGGAAGTGCACCACCTACTTAATACAGGGATGATCAGATAAGCTCACTACCTGGACTGGTTAGCCAACACAATGTTAGTAAATAAAAAGAATGGCAAGTGGAGGGTATGTTTGGATTACACCAATCTGAACAAAGCCTGCCCAAAAAAATAGTTTCTCACTCCCACAAATAGACTAGATAGTGGATGCAACCACCGGATACAAACTCCTGAGCTTTATGGATGCATACCCTGGGTACACTGGGATATAGATGTACCCTCCCGACCAAGAAAATACATCTTTTTATAATGGAAAGAGGTACATACTGCTTTCAGGTAATGCCTTTCAGACTAAAGGACGTAGGAGCTACGTACCAACGGCTGGTGAACAGAATATTCAAAAATCAAATCGGTAAGACAATGGAAAATTACATTGACGATATGTTTGTTAAGAGCTCGCGCCGAATAGACCAAATCAAAGATCTCGAGCAGACCTTCTCCCAGCTATGGAAGTTCAAAATGAAGCTAAATTAGGAGAAGTTGACATTTGGAGTAAAATCAGAAAAAATTCCTCGGATACATGATCAATAAAATAGGAATTGAAGCCGACCCAAAGCAAATACAAACACTTCTCAACATGCAGTCACCAACAAACATAAAGGGTGTTCAAAGTCTTAATGGAAGAATAACAGCTCTGAACAGAGTCATCTCCAAATCCTCAGACAAATGTCTACCTTTCTTCAAAATTTTGAAAGGAAACAAGATATTCCAGTGGAACGCAGAGTGCAAGAAAGCTTTTAAAAGCCTAAAAGCATATATGGAGAGCACATAACTACTAACAAAACCAAGCACGAGGGAAGCACTGTATTTATACTTATCTGTATTTGACCATGTGGTAAGCTCAACACTAATACGAGAGGAAAATGACGCACAAAAACGAGTATATTACATCAGAAAAGCACTTGTAGATGCAGATATCAACTATCCGGCTAAAAAAAATTGGCACTCACCCTGATCGTGTCTTCAAAAAAGCTATGACCATACTTCCAAGAGCATTAAATCATAGTCATGACCGAGCAGCCACTAAGGTCGGTGTTGCACAAACCAGAGCTATCGTGAAGAATGGTGAAATGGGCAACAGAGCTTGGAGAGTTCAATATTAGCTATGCCCCCAGAACTGCAATAAAAGCCCTAGCATAGGCAAATTTAATTACTGAATTTACAGGCAACAATGATCAACAGATAGAAAGCAAAAACAAGAAAGGGTAAAATCAAACAAACCACCCACGGATGGATCCTCTGCTGTAACGGAGCATCCAACGAGGTGGTATGTGGAGTTGGATTAGTCATGTACAACTCATGGGGAGAAGGCTATAAAATTCAATTTCAAAGCCTCAATAAGGAAATCGAGTATGAAGCAATGATAGCCGGGCTACAATTAGGAAAACACTTGGGAATAAAAGATATCAATGTCTTTACTGAGTCTAAATTAGTGGTCAATCAATTGAATGGCGAATGCCAGGTCAAAGACGCTTGAATGAAAACCTAACACCAAAAGACTACGAAACTGATAAAAGGCTTCCAAACCACGATTATTCAGCGTGTGCAAGAATGGTGAATGGAAGGGCCGACGAACTGGCAAAGGAGGCACCACAAGCTAAAGAGGGTGATAATCCACTCGTCGTGATGCAAAGAAGTTCCATACTTGAAAACCAAATGCAAGAGGCATGAGCCACAAACCAAGAAAACAACTAGGCAACTCCAATTCTGGCGTATATATCAAACAGAGATCTCCCAACAGATAAGACGGAAGCCCAAAAACTACGAAATTGGCAAGCACGATACACGATGATCAACAACAGACTCTATAACAGATCCGCCACTAGTCCACTACTAAAGTGCCTTTCACTCGAAGATGCTGACTATGTTCTATGAGAAATCCACCACGACATATGCGGGAATCACTCAGGAGGGAGAACGCTAGACCATAAAGCACTCACACTAGGATACTACTAGCCAATGATGAAAGCGGATGCTCATAAACTTGTTCGCATATTCGACAAATGCCAGAGATTTGATCCATACACTCACATGCCAAGCCAAAACCAGATCCCGATTAGTAGCGACATGTTGTTCACGCAATGGGGAATAGACATTGTAGGCACACTCCCTGTGTCCGACAAAAATAAGTTTCTCCTATTGGCAGTAGATTACTTTACTAAGTCGGTAGAAGTAGAGCCTCTAGCAAAGATAGGAGAAACCCAAGTCAAGAAGTTTATTTGGAAAGACATAATATAAAAATTCAGGAGCCCAAGAGTAGTTGTCACGGACAATGGAAAACAATTTGAAGGCAGGAAGATCAAGGAGCTGTGCGAAAACCTGAACATCCAGCAACACTTCTCGACACCTGCCCATCCACATCCTAATGGGAAAGCCAAGGTTACCAACATAACAATCTTAGAGCAATCAAACAAAAGCTCGAGGCAGTAAAAGGATTGTGGACATCTAAATTACCTAGTGTCCTTTGAGCATAAAAACAACAAAATGAACTTCGACAAAGGAAACACCCTTCGCCCTTGCATACTGATTTAAAGCAATGATACCCATGGATATTGGTATGCCAACATTCAGGACTGAAGAATTTTGTCACGAAAATAAAGTCGAGGCATCAAGAGTAGCACTGGACCTCCTCGAAAAAAAGATAGAAGCAGCTTTTATCAAAACAACGACCTACCAACAACATATGGCTGAATAATACAATAAGAGGGTAAAGGCCCGCACTTTCAATATCGGTGATTGTGTGCTTCGAAAAGTCCAGCTCAACACAAAGGAACCAGGCGCGAGCAAGCTACACCCGAATTGGGAAGGGCTGTACAAAGTAATGAAAATCAATAGACCAGGGAAGGGTGAAAAACTACCACGACCGATGAATGTAGAGCACCTAAACATATATTGTCAATAAAATCTTCGAGCAACCTTCCATTTTGAGTTCAAGTGACCAAAGTTTAGTTGGGACGAATAAGTCAGACCAATAATCTCACTCATGAAAACACTAAGCATGACTAGAGTATCGAGCAACAAATAAATATATGTATCATGATGAACGAGTCGGGCATAAACATGAAACTTCCGGCCTGATCAACCATAAAGTAATAAAATACCAAGACATATGAGTCGGTCTCTTTTCATCGATTATAATGTACGACATCGTAATCTAGATATTAGAATCGGATTTCGTAAAAAAAGGTTCTACATGACTAGTATGTCGAACATTGAAGCCATTCACAAAAATCTAGATGAATGAGTAAGAGTTCTACCAGGATTGTCGAAAGCATAAAAAAGCTAATAAGCTAGACATACTGAACACAATCAATCCAAAATACAAATTTCTATTGATCTTCTAAAAAGAAAAGATTACAAAGGTGCCCAAACGCGCGTTTAAGTGGGGACATCATCATTAGCAGCAACATCACTAGATGGTGCAAACTCAGATAGATAATGAAATGATTGTTCTTTAATAACAGGGTCACTCCACAAATCTAGAACGCTTTCCTCTTCATCCTCAAATATTTGCTCGCCGTAGCAACAATACTCTGTTAAATCCAAGCCTTGCATTTCAAGGAAATCCAAAAGGTCGTGACGGCCATCAACCACTCTGCTCCAATCCACTACCTCTGCAACCTTTAGCTTGTCAGTAAAGGGCGAGAGCTTGGCTCAAGTCGATATCGATTCATTCTTGATGATCGTAAGTATAGCGAAAATCGTAGACTTGGCACCAATAAACTCATAATTTAGGTGAGCATTTCACGCCATAGAAGCCTTGAGACTGGCGGAATACTCTTCGGCAAAACGATTGGCCTCCTCACGCTTAGCTACTCTGTTGGACAATTCCTTCTCAGCAACACTAAGACGGGACCACAACCTATCCAACTCGACTTCAAACGTTTCGAGATCAGAAGCAAACTTATCTCAAATAGCCTTGACCTCCTTCAACGAGGTCCACACAGTATCAATAACCCTTGCATGCTCTATGCACTGCATTCTCAACAAATAAAATTGGTAAAGAACGTGAAAAATAACCAAGTTATGCCCTACCATCTTCCATTTAATGAGCACCATTTGATCGCGGGTAACTTCATAATTCGACCCTATCACGGCCGCATAAGTGAGATGGGTCATTCCTTCCATAAGGTGCTGGAGGCCTTCATCAATATTGTGACATGGCAGGCGCATGAGCATAAGAGTCTTGTTAGCGAGCTGCCCATGACAACTGCCAATGAGATTGCGAGTACTATCCTACACATCAATCTCAGAATGCTAGCAGAACTCCTCGGGCACAACCATGACAAGACGAGAAGCGGTGATAGTAGCAGGTGATCTTGTGGTCCTAGCAACAGCTGAAGACACGGAGGATTTGAAGCCCCGGGCTCAAGTAACGACTCAATTTTCCAATGACGGATCGTACTCAAAATCATCCAAAGTCTTGGTACTGTTCGGATTCTTAGATAGCTCAAGTCCAAGCTAAAGCATTTTGTTATCAATGACGCGAGAGTCATCCACCGTCAGGTTAGCAGAAATAAGCATGTAATAAGAAGATACAAGACTCTTCTCACGATCGTCCAAAGGACGAAAAACCTCATTTTTGCTCTTCTCAAGAGCTTGATTTATCTTTTCATCTTCTCGGGCAGCAAAGTCACTCGCACCACGACCTCCCTTCCCAAGAAGCATAGGAGAAGGATGCCTAATGGAGTCGTGAACCGATGTGGCGAGTTTCTTCTTTTTCGAGACACGACTAGGACTAATTGCCAACATCCTAGACGAACTGGGAGACCTAGGAATTTTCCTTTTTCTAACAACCTAGTTTACACTCCCAGAGTATCTGACAACAACAAAAGCAATTTGGCCCATAAGTTCCTTCACGGAGCTCGATCCCTGGCAGACATTCACATCACCGACACGTGCAACAGTCACTTCTAAAGAACAAACTATCGTAAGCTCCACAGGATTCGCTTCACTCGATGAATACAAGCTACTACGGATAATAACATCCGTAGTAAGGAAATATTCCACCAAGACTCAAGGAAGCTTGTCAAACTAGTTACAAAACTCATGCTTTTCCAACGACAGTGATAATTCAATCATCTTAGGCTCTCAAATGATTGTAAAATCTGTTATTTGCTCAACTTAAAATAGTCGGAGGTAATGGATGCATAAAACCAGGGCCTGGACCAGCCCTTATACTCCTCTCGCAAACTCTTGAAACAAGATGGGGAACAAAGATATCAAGTGCGATTAGCGTTTACGCCAAACCTCGCCAAGGAATGCAAAACTCTGGCATTCATAGGGACACTGGATGCAACGGTCCTCGCCAAGGTTGTTTTCAATCATCACAAGAAGCGTGTGCAATTGGCAGGAAAACAATTGGACGACTCCAATCCTCGCATAAATAATGAATGGAGAGCTTCCAATGGATAAGATGGAAGCCCAAAAACTGCAAAATTGAGTAGTACGGTACACGATGATTAATGACAGACTCTACAGGAGATTTACCACTGGACTGCTACTATGATGCCTCTTACCCAAAGATGTTGACTATATTCTATGAGAGATTCATCATGGTATATGCGGGAATCATCCAGCAGGAAGAACATTAGCCACAAAGCTCTAACACTGGGATACTATTGGCTAACAATGCAAACGGAGGCAAATGAACTCATATGTGCTTGTGACAAATGCCAAAGATTTGCCCTGTATACTCACATGCCAGGCTAAAATCTAATCTTGATGAGCAGTCCATGGCCATTCGCACAATGGGGGATGAACATTGTAGGGCCACTTCCATTATCTGATAGAAAGAAATTCCTTCATGTAGCGGTAGACTACTTCACTAAGTAGGTAGAAGTATAGCCATTAACAAAGATAGGCGAAACTCAAGTCGAAAAGTTTCTCTGGAAAGATATAATGTGTAGATTTGGAGTCCCAAGAGTAATTATCACAGACGAGGGAAGCAATTCGAAGTCAAGAAGGTTAAGTAGTTGTCCGAAAACTTGAGTATTCAAAAGGAAAATGGACAAGCCGAGGTCACTAACAGAATAGTCCTAAAGGCAATCAAAAGGAAACTCGAAGCATCCACTACAACACAAATGTCTATTAATAGCATGTAACCATAGCGGTTTTTACACTCATGCTATGAAAGCCCAAATTTTAATGGCATAATAACTTTAAAAGCTATGAAAATGGAAGCGGGAAAAACTAAAACTTAATCAGCTCAATTCCCTCTGCATTTTCCAAAATTTTAGAAACCTTTTCTACATTTGCTTCCCTCTCAGTCTTGCTCTCTTTCCCCCTCCTTCACAGCTCCATTGGCGACCTACACAGCTACTTCACAAAGCTCGAATCCCTCTGGTCCAATCTCCAAACCCTCATCGACCCACAATCCTTCCAATCTGCCCTCATAATCTTCTTGGGCGATTACTGTGACCGGGGCCCTGAGGTCCTCGACTTCTTGATATCTCTCCCTTCAAAGTGTCTGAACCAGACCCATGCCTTCCTCTGCGGCAATCACGACCTCGCCTTCGCGGCCTTCTTGGGTCTCCTCCCTCCACCACCGATGGGTCGCCTTTCTCTGCCACATGGAAGGAGTACGACCAGCACGAGGAGAGGGAGGGGTGGTACAAGGGGGATGGGTATGAGGAGATGCATCTTCAGGGGAGGAGGTGGGCTGGGGTGATTAAGGAGAGGTTTAATTAGGCGAAAGGGACGGAGCATCAGGGCTCAATTTATGATGTTGGGCCGACGTTTGAGTCCTATGGGTTTGCTCATGGTTCTGCAGGTAAAGTGTTTGATGAATTGTTTGTGTTGCAATTGGTTTTATGAATGCAGGGTTTTTTTGTTTGATTGGAGTTTTTGAGATTTTGCAGAATTGAGGAATGTTGTTCCGGATGAGCATAAGAAGTTTCTTGCTGATTTGGTTTGGGTTCATGAAAAGGTTAGTAAACAAAACCACTTTGTATGATTTGTTTTACAATTTAGTGGAACTTTTATAGTTATGGTGTTGTGTGTAGTGTTTTACATTTCTTCATGCTCTTTTTGAAGCCTTTTTGACAGAAAGTCTATATTTTGGAAATAACCCATTGTTGATTTGCTCTCTTCGGAGCATTTTATATTCACAAGCAGTATGACGTGAATGCAATTGTTGACAGGCTTCTTCAATTTCTTGAGATGGAAAAGGACTACGTGCCTGCTGAGACATTGGTAAGTAGTAATTCTTTTTCCCGAATGATGTGCAGTTACTCATCAATTGGATCTGCAGTTAAGTCTAGTCTGATTGGCTTGCCTGTAGGTGCTTGTGAAAGTTCTTCTCAGAAAGTATCCTCAGTGGAGTCATGATTGTATTGCAATTGTTGGAAATATCAGCAGTAAAAATGTGCAAGAACCTAAAGCCAAGGTGGCTTTTATATGGATGCTGGGAGAGTATTCTTATGACATGCTTGATGCTCCTTATGTTCTGGAAAGTCTTATTGAAAACTGGGAGGACGAGCATTCTGCAGAGGTACTGTATGAATATATAATTTTTAAAGTTAAACATCATTAGTAAGCCATTCATATTGTATGTCATAGACATACATTCTGGGTTGCGGATTAATCTGTATTTGTTTCTAGATGCATTTCTTTTGGTGAATTGTATCGAAACTCTGAAGTTGTTACCATCTCTTGCTTCAAAAACAGTAACTTTAATGAAAATTCGTAGATAAGACAGTCATGTTTCACTTAATTCGATTTGCACAGATACATTTAATAAGATCTGTTACTGAAAACTATTTAAGAACCTCTAGCAGTATTTCTGGGCTGAACTTGCTAGGAGCCTGGTTCAGGATATGTGGTGCTATGCTCAAGGCAGGCTTCCAATCACACTTGTGTTGTGTAAATTTATCTTACTCAGTTCAAGGCTTCATTCATTTTACTCATCTTATCAGTTATCAGGCTCCATCCAAGTTTATCCCGAGCCATTGGGGTTTTCAAAAAGTCCGTTAGCTGATAGTCTGATACATTGGGCAATGACTTTATTTTTTGTGAAAAAAGTAGTAACCAGGGGTGGAGCATAGACTGCAATCTGCAACAATTGCCCATGATTATCAATAAAACAAAAAAATTGGTTAGATATTGACGTTTTCAAAAGGAGAGCAATTTATGAGATCAGTGCTTTAAATTTTGATGGGATACTTTAGCAAATTTTGCCAGGAACTCTCTCTGCTCCCACCCCCACCCCCTCTCCTCCTCCCTCCTCTTCACTACAAACTTTGTGAGTTTTTTTTTTAGTATTTTTCACCTCTCTCCTTAAACTAGGGATCTGAAGTAAACTGTGGCCTTCAAGAGTGGAACATGTGATCTATCAGGTTCTGTGTTTAATACATACTTCTTCCTTTCTTCTGGATTGGTAAAAGTGGTACAAGTACAAATCTAGTTGCGAAAATTTTCCTTATCAAACTGTAATGCTAAATATATGTATAGCAGAGATTTAGCCTTCAGTGCTTTTGAGGCATCAAATTTCAAAGTGTTTCGTTTCAGTTGAATATGTGAGTTTATTCATTAAAGGTAGGAGTGTGAAATTAATCAATTATTAATATGTGAAATATCTGAAGGTAGTCATTTGCTATTGTAATTTCTAGTTGTGAAAACTTTTTTTGTGTCAATCTGTAATGCTAAATATATATATGGCAGAGATTTAGCCTTCAGTGTGTTTGAGGCATCATATTTCATAGTGTTTGGTTTCAGTTGAATATGCGACTTTATTCATTGAAGGGAGGAGTGAAATTATTAATATGTGAAATATCTGAAGGTATTCTTTTGCTATTGTAGTTTCTTAAATAATGGGAGCAAGTTTCTTGTTTCAAATTGAATTCTCGAATCAAATGTTCTGGCTTGTTACATTCCAGTGGCCCGTATCAATGATAGTATTGTATGAATTGAAAAAATGAAATAAAAAAATAGAAGATTTGGCCTCTCAAATTTCTTTGCCTAGTGGACGGTTGCTAAACTAAAAGTCGAATCAAGTCATAAATTATTTTCCGTGCTATGCAGGTTCGATTGCACCTTCTCACTGCAGTGGTAAAATGTTTCTTTAGAAGACCACCCGAGACCCAAAAAGCACTAGGAGCTGCACTTGCTGCAGGTCTTTCTGATTCTCATCAGGTGAGACTTTGATTAAATGTTATATTGTTGGATGTACATAGACCTTGATGCCTTTGTCTTAAAACAGTTTATGCTTGGATAATGTATTAAATGGTGAATTCACTGCAGGGTGTTCATGACAGAGCCTTATTCTACTACAGGCTTTTGCAATATACTGTATCTGTAGCAGAATGTGTCGTGAACCCTCCTAAGCAAGCAGTTTCAGTCTTTGCAGACACTCAGAGTAGTGAAATAAAAGACCGCATATTCAATGAGTTTAACAGTTTGTCTGTTATATACCAGAAGGTGAAAAAATTTTCTTCCTTACCATTATATTACTTGGTTCATGTCTATGCCCCATTCATTAAATTGTAGTTCCTTTATAGAGATGATTGGCTTGTGATTTTTTCATTCTTAGGGAGATGTAGACAGAGAAAGAAAAGAAATTTTTCATTCTGCTTACAAAGACTGGGAACCTGAGCGTAATGATGGAGAACAACAATGTTTCAATCATCAATGATGACTTTAAGGGTATCAAAGCAGGTGAAATAGTTAATTTTACATGTGAACCAAGTGATGATCCCCTAGGATGAAAAATGTGAACATTGGAGGAGCAAAACAGATAATTTATTGTTCGGAGTTTGAGGTAGCAGGAGTTTTATCGGTACGGCTTGTTTGTCTTTATAACTATCTTGCCTTATTATTATCCCAAAAAATGTTCACATGTTTTGTTATATTTTTGTGATGTTTTTGTAGGCATCAATAATTGTTTTCCCAGAGAAGGGACTAGTGAATGTTGTTCGCAAGGACAACAAGCTCACTCTGGCACTTCTTGGTGTGCTGCTTGGGTCAGTACTTCTTTCAATCACTTTCTTCATCATCCTAATCGTGAGGACTGTCCGAAGAGAAGTGGTTCTTTCTGCTGAACTAATAAACCAAACGGAAGCAACACATCAAGCAGAAAGAAAGAGCATGAACAAGAGCATGGCCTTTGCAAATGCAAGCCATGATGTCCGGTCATCTCTTGCTGCTCTGGTAGGTCTGATAGATTTTTGTAGGGGAGAAGTAAACCCTAATTCTGGCTTATTTATGAATTTGCAGCAAATGGAAAAATCTGTCGCCGACCTTGTAGGTAAGGTGTTTTTAACTTTTTTGTTTTTTTAAGGTAGTTTCTATTGAATGCTTATAAACGTATTGTTAATATGACATCATTTCCACATTTCTCAGACATTCCCTTTTTGTGCAATTTTGTTTCAGTATTGTTGAACTCTATTCTTGATACAAGTAAACTTGAAGCTGGAAAGATGCAACTCACAGAGGAAGAGTTTGATATGGCACAAGTCCTAGAGGAGTCGGTGAACTTTTACTATGCTGTTGCTAATAATAAAGGGGTAGACATCATATTGGATCCGTGTGATGCATCGGTTCTAAAATGTTCCCTTGTTAAAGGAGATCGGGGGAAATTCAAGCAGATCTTAAGTAATTTATTGCACAATGCAATAAAGTTTACATCGGAAGGAAGTATTACTATTCGGGCTTGGGCAAAGAAACCAAGTTTTGAGAACAAAGTACTGGCCCGAAAGAACTCTGGATTTCTGAGTTTTTTCTCACGCTTAATGTTCAGGAACAATGAAGCTTATAATGACTTGGGTCCAGTTCCTACTCCTTCAGAGCAACAAAAATCCATTGAATTTGTGGTTGATGTGGAGGATACAGGAAAGGGAATACCGAAGGATAAGTGGAAGTCTGTTTTTGAGGACTTTGTTCAAGTAAGAGAAACTGCTCTCGAACATGGAGGTACTGGCCTAGGACTTGGCATTGTACAATCATTGGTATGTAACAATTTCATTGAAATCTTGCTCAGTTGGCATACCTGAATATTTATACGGTCACTGATATAGTATTGTTTAAATTACTTTCCATGATTGACTTTCAATCTTCAATTAGGTGCGTCTGATGGGTGGAGACATCAGAATAGTAGATAAGGAGCCCGGAGAAAGAGGAACTTGTTTCAGATTCAATGTGTTTTTTCATGCATGTGAGACCACCTCTACTGTTGTCACTGAAAGAGAAGATATAAATGCCCAGTTACTCGTTGACCGCATAACAATCAACTCAAGTCAGCCACCAGAGCTGGGTATGAGAAGCCCTGTCCCAGAAGGTTCAAATGTTGTATTATTCATTCAAGGAAATGAAAGAAGAAAGGTATTACAAAAGTTCTTTCAAAACATAGGAATTAGAGTCTTGGCTTTAGACAGGTTTGAACATCTTCTCCCTACTCTCGAGAAGATGAAATACAGGTGGAAATTTAATTTCAGTTCATCTGGAAAATCTGAACTGGGCGGAACCAGTGATTGCTTGAGCAACTCACCTGGTCATGGATCAAAAGATGGGTCTATAAGTTGCATGGATGGAGGGGAGAATATATTGCCTCTACACAGAATGACCAGTTCAAAAAGCAATTCAAGGTTCTTACTTATTGTTATTGACTTCAGTGGTGCTAATTTCAACAATGATCAGTTCGCGGAATTGTCTTCAGTCTTCGAAAGTTTTATAAAAGATGTCAGTGCTTCTCGATACAAAGATGTGTGGTTGTATACTCCTAGTCCTGACTCTGAAAGAAGACGAAGTGAAGAGAACATGTTGGCTCACTGTGAACTAATTGTAAGCAGACCACTACATGGGTCTCGCTTATATCAAGTTCTGAAATTGCTACCAGAGTTTGGGGCTGCAGCAACAATTCAGTGTTATAGAGCTAATCCAGTAGCACATATTGGAGAACCTTCTGGAAATTCAAGCCCTCTGACTCCTAAGAGTTTGATACCTCAACAACACCATGAAATTCAGATAGGCCCAAGTGGTGATAAACCTTTACTGGGGAAGAAAGTGTTGTTTGTGGACGATGATCTAACCTTACGTTTGTTGGGTGAGAAAGTCCTTGACAAACTTGGTGCAACTACTATAGCTTCAGCGGATGGGACAGAAGCTGTGGGAGAGGTTTCTTCAGCTTTGACTAAAATGAAAGGCGGGCCTTCAGAGGTTTTTCCTTATGCTTATGTTCTCTTTGATTGTGAGGTAACACTTCCTAACCAAAGCATCATCTTCAGTAATGCCATTCAAACGTTGGGTTTTTATTTTTTATTTATTAATGTTTATTCAAGGTTCCATTGTTTCTTCTTAGATGGAATTCATGAGTGGGTATGAAGCAACAAAGCTAATAAGGACTGAGGAACAAGCCTACGGAATTCACATCCCAATCGTAGCATTGACTGCTCATGTGGGTATGGAAGCAGAAGAAAAGACTAAAGCCGCTGGAATGGATTATCATCTGACAAAGCCACTCACAGTGCAGAAGATGTTGGCTGCTATGAGTTATATTGATAACAAGAAAAACCAACCTGAAATCTGTTCTGCGTGATAGTAGGAGATGTCAATTGGACTTGTGTGTGTTTTGTTCTATAAATAAAAATGTTATCATATAAATGACAATGAAAGCCATCTGATGTGAAGTGTATGCTTAAAGCTGAAATATGTTTGAACTTCTTTGCTCCATGTGCGTAGCTATATATGTGGTGTTGTGTTTTTTCTCTTGCAGGTTTATGCTTCCATATATTGTTTTTTTTATAACTTTAATCCAAGTGTTATGGTGACTACTTTAGAAACTGTGTTTCTGGTATTGCTATATATTAAGTTAGATTGTTTGTTATATTGTGCCTGCAATTTAGAAAAGCTTTCCATTCTTAGCTTTATTTTATTTTTCTTTGTTGATAATTTTCATCATTTTGATTCATGTTTTAGATTGCAAAAGTTTGGGTGAAGCAATTGACTTGTCAGATAGGCTACACAGATCATATGGTTCAAGATGCAAATTCAATTATATGTACAAAAAGTAAAAAAAAAAAAAAAAAAATCCTATGTATACTCTACCATAGCGTTTTTGAAACGCTACGGTAGAGCCTTTTATAGCGTTTTTGAAACGCTATGGTAGACTCTATCATAGCGTTTCAGAAACACTATAAAAGGTTCTACCATAGCGTTTTAAAAACGCTATAAAAGACTACTTACTATAGCGGTTTTAAAACGCTATAATAGACTCAGGGTCTATTATAGCGGGGCAAACATAGCGTTTTTGAAACGCTATGAATGACCTTTTTTCTTGTAGTGATCGAAAGGATTGTGGGTATTCGAATTGCTAGACAACCTTTGGGCTTACGGAACAACGAAAAGAACTCCAATGGGGAAACCCCATTTGCCCTTGCATACAGGTTTGAAGCAATGATACTAGTAGAAATTGGTATGCCAACATTCAAAACTGAAGAATTTCTAACAGATGATAACAATGAAGCACTGAGAGTCGGATTGGATCTCCTCGAAGAGAAAAGGCTTCCATCAAAACAACAACCTACCAACAACGGATGGCTAGCTACTATAAAAAAAAAAGTAAAGCCTCGCACGTTCAATATTGACAATTGGGTACTCCAAAAAATTCAGCTCAACACAAAGGAACCAAGCGCAGGCAAACTGAATTCGAATTGTGAAAGACCGTACAAAGGGCGAACAACTACCACAACCATGGAATGTAAAACATTTAAAAAATTTATCAATAAAACTTCCAAGTTTGCACCCGTTATCTCGCGTTCAAGCAATAAAGTTCAACCGGAACGATAAAGTCAGACTTGTGAGTTCTACTCGAAAAAACACATGGCACGACCAAAATATCGGGCTACGAATAAAGTTAAAATATGTGTCAGGACAAACAAGTTGGAGATAAATATAAAACTTCTGGTTTGATCAACCATGAAGTTATAAGTAATTGGATATATGAGCTAGACTTTTTCCTTGGCCGACTAAAATGTACGATGTCAAAATGCATTTGAAAATCTTGACATATAAGGTTGGATTTGATAAAAATCTTCTACAAGTCTAATATGTCGAACCACAAAGCACACTTGTAAAAATTCAAACAAACAAGCCAGAATTCAATCAAGAATGTCAAAAGCAAAAACAACTAAGTCTAACAAGTTAGACAAAAAGACATACTGAATACAAACGACAATGAAAAGAATAAGATATTTTCATTGATTGGAGGGAATAGGAGCATTCAAGAAGAGGCATGCAGAGGAGGTTGAGTAATCGTATCAACAACAATGTCACTTAATGGCACGGGTTCGGACAGAAAAAGAAATGATTGTTCTCCATCAACAAGATCACTTCGCGAATCCGGAAAGGATTCCACTTCGACTTAAAAAACCTGGTCAACAAAAGAACGATACATCGACAAATCCAAGCCATGCGACTACATAAAGTCTAGGAAACTATGACAGCCATCGACAACTCTTTTCCAGTATGTTGCTTTTGTGGTCTTCAAATTATCCGTGATTGTTGCAAGCTCATCCCTGGTTGACTTAAGTTCATCATCAATTGCGCAAGCCTAGAGGAAACTGCAGATTTAACAGTAGAGAGTTCAGTAGTCAATTGGGCAACTCGTTCCATATAGGCCATTAAATTGTTAGAATGCTCAGCAGCGGAATGCGTGGCCTCATCACGACTAGTTCTTTCTCCGGATAGCTCCTTCTCCACAACATTCAACCGAGCACGAAGTTTATTCAAATCCAATTCTGAAGCGTCAATTTCAAAAGCTAACTTATTCCGAACAACATTGACTTCCTTCAGCGAAGTCCGAGTAGCTTCAACAGCTTTTGCATGCTCGATACACTGCAGTCTCAGTGGATCAATTTATGGATAACATGAAAAAGCACCAAAGCCTGCCCCACCATCTTCCGTTCGATAAATGCCACCTGATCGGGGGCGCGACAGTATAATTTGACCCCATTACACCAGCGTAAACGAGGTGATTTATCCCTTCCATAATCTGCTTCAGACCTTCGTCAACGTGACTACTAGGTGGATACACAAGCATCAAAGCTTTCTCGACTAACACCCTATGCCCTTCGACAATGAGATTACGTACACTGTCCTGCACGTCAATTTCGGAAAACCAACTTAACTTTCTGTCGGATTTGATACGAATCTCCTCTGAGTTAGGTTCCCTCCAACCCACGTCATCATATCCACTAACTAAGAAGGAAGTAGCTGATGATACATCTAATCAGACTATCATCGATCATACACGTGGCAGAGATCGCCCATCACGAGGATTGAGTATCTCAAGATCGGACCAACTCACAAAACCCAAAAATGGCAGATCCAATCATTAAAGCCCAAAAAAGGCCCGTCAGAACAAATCATAGTCAGAGACCCAAATCTAGGTCCAAGAAAACTCTCTCTTAAAGAGGAGAAACGTTACAAAGAAAAAGAATCGCAGAGGGAGTTACTCCCTAAGGGCACATCTTCATAAAGGAAAAGAATGTTACAGAGAACGCATCCCTTCGTTGAGCCTCACATGCTTAAGTCACGTAGAGAATTAATAAAGACCACTATATAAGGTAAAGGGAACGTTCGATAAATGTATGCAATTTCAACCTAGTTATATTCAGATTAATCTCCATCTCCAACAGAGTTACTGACTTAAGCATCAGAGTGTCATCAACCACCAAACAAGTTGTCTTTGGCAATCTAACCTTTGTTTTGCAGGTTGGAGTTACATGAGACCATATTTGGACGCATCAATTTGTATTCAAAATTGAATTTATTATTATATTATTATTCTCTTTATATTGAAAAGAATAATTAAATAAATTGAAACTCCAATAATATGGTTTGGTACTTTAGATTTCATTTTAATGTCTAGAATTTTGTAAGTACCTAAATTACTATCATGTATGTTTAATTTTTTCTCCTACTTGTTTGTATGATAAATATATCAAATATAATCCTCAATTCAGAAATAGAAGTGAACCATTTTTTTAATTTCATAATGCCATAACGTGAGTTAAAATTGTCTTAGGGAAAGTCAATGTTTTTGCCATTTTATTTTTATTTTATAACTTTCATTGTTCACAAGTATATGTTTGGATGTAAACCATTATCAAACAAACTCAAATTCCTTAATTCCATACCATGGAATTTAAGGGGACACCACCCCCTTCTACAAGGGGAGGGCACAAGACGGGATGGACCTCATCTCTATTCCAACCCATTTATTCGAAACCATGATGGGATATACCTCATTCTGAACTCGTCCCATTCCAAACAAGTTCGGGACGAGACGGATGAACACGTGCTAAATTGCAAAATGGATCTCAACCATATATCCTGGTCACATTTTCACTACAACAGATGAGGCTTTTAACGACGTTTATAGAATCACCACTAATAAATGCGTCGCTAGGTCATTTAGCAACGGTTTACGCAACTACTGCCTTAACCATCGATAAATATTGGACACATAACGACAATTGTTAGCACTCTATGATGGTTTCATCCGTCAGTAAAAATTGAAGAACGATCCAATTTTTACTTTTAGCAACGGTTGTTGTCACAACCCGATCCACAGAGTACTATATTGTTCGCTTTGGGCCCAAGCCCGCACGGCCTTAAAACGCGTAGTACTTTGTAGATCCAACCGCGTAGCACATCACCATCCCACACCCAGGCGATGTGGGACTATGATCTCCCCTTGGTAGCTCGCCCAATCCCTCTTGGAATCCACGGGCCTATTGGGCTTCTCACTCACCCTCCCCTTCAGGTCCGCCCACACAAAGGTATCACAGTCCACCCCCTTCGGGAGCCCAACGTTCTCGTTGGCACACTTCTAACTGGGTCAGGCTCTAATACCATTCTGTCACGACCCGATCCGCACAGTAAGATATTGTCCGCTCTAGGGCCAAGTGACTTGCACAACTTTATAAGGCCTATTACTATGGGGATCCAGCCTCGTACATATATAGCACATCACCATCCCCGCACCCAGGTGATGTGAGACTATGATCTTCTCTTGGTAGCTCGCCCAACCCCTTTTGGGATCCACGGGCCTATTGGGCTTCTCCCTCACCCTCCCCCTCAGGTTCGCCCACACAAGGGTATCACAGTTGTCAACCGCAACTAAAATTGCTCCATGAAGCATTCTGCGACGGTTGTAACTGCTGCTGAATTCCCTTTGATAGTCTTTTTAGCGACGGTTAGAATTGCGCTAATGAAAACCATCGATATCATGTCTATTCTAATATGAATATATGACCACATTTTTCAACCTGTAATCATATTTTTCAATCTGTGATCATAAGCTGACACTTATTTGGATTTAGATTATACGCTAGTAAATAGATTAGGCATTAGCTTTAAAAAAATATCAAACTTATTCAATCAACTACATGAAAAAGCCAAACCCCTACAATCCATATGAACAACTACATAATCTACGCTCCATTAACAAACATTACAGTAGACATGCATCTATACATAAGGTCATCTGCATGAAATCTCCAGCTTAGTTTCTTAAACCCACATACTATTTCAATTAATTATAAGCAAATACCATTCAAGATGAAAAATTAAATGCTAGATTTTTACTTTTTTCATGGGATCAAAAATGCAAAATATTTTTGTCACCAATTGAGATATTAATAATTAATTTTTAGGGGAAAGAGAGACTAAGGGTTTGTTTGGTTGCATGGATCTTATGCCATTGGAATCTATGAGGGGACCACTTAAATTTAAGCTAATTTGAGGTTCACTCACCAATCCACCATTTGATCTTATGATCAATGGTAGGAATGAAAGTCCCATGAATATGGGAATCACACTCCTTGATCCCCCAAAGCATTTGATTCTCACGTTCATGAAAATTATAATCCCACCATTAATAACAAAATCAAATAGTGGATTGGTGAGTAAACCTCAAATTAGCTTAAATTTAGGTGGTCCCCTTACAGATGCCCATGGTATAGAATTCTATACAGCCAAACACACCCTAAGTGGTCACAAATTAACATAGATATAATCCAATCTGAGAGAGCAATCTAGTTAATAAGAACTTGCTTGTTCATTGAAAACCTAACAAAATATTAGGGGAATATTTCATTTTAGTAGAAGGGGAAGTAGTTGAGAATCTAAAATTTACTAACCCAAAAAGCTCACAAAAAAGGTTCAACTAAATTAGAAAAAGTCAAAAAGTCAAAAAATAAAAACCAGATCAAACAGTTAATACTTCAAAAAATGTCGAATTTGAACATAAGAGGTCATCAAATAAGCTCGTATATAGGTGAATTAAAAAACAAAGTTTTAGGGTCATTCTTGTTTCACCCTAGTTAAGAGATGTCAAATTTTTCTCCAAAGAACCCATATACCGAATTAACTAACTTAATAATTAATGAAGCATAAAGTGTCCCTTACAAAAGTTCGCCAAACCACAATCACCGCTCCAAATAAACCACACATGACCTAACTAGGACCAATTGGATGAAATAACAGCTTTTTTTACTTCCAATTTACATTTAAACCAAAAGCAATTGAACCTAAAATAAGATTGTAACAAAAACCAATAAAAATAGCGAATCAAAGCACACACTATTATCCCAGAAACTACACAAAACCCAACAAATCAAGAACCTATTAGATCCCAAAAAGCATTAAAAAAAACAAATCAGCCCCACAACACTAAACAAATCCATACCCCAATTTAAGCCACTAAAACCCCTTAAAACCACAAAACATTCAATACCCATTCCACATAACACCCAGTATACCCCAATAATTAAACAACAACCAAATAAAAACTTAAAAGAGACAAAGTGATAGAAATCAATCAATGGGTTCATTAAAATGAAAAAAAAAATACATATTACTAAAAGAGAGAAATAACATACCTGTAAGATTCTTTTGAGAAGTTTTCAAAGGTTACATACATATTTGTTCTTTTTTTATTTTGAGAAGAAACTTTAAATAGTATAGTTGATAATGATAACTTTAAATTACTTACACTTATCTGCCTGGTTACACCAGATGCATAAGACTCATCTTTTTTTTATTTTTTTTATTTTGTGTGTGTGTGTGTTGTAATATACACCTCCCCTACTTACAGGTCTTTCAAAAGTATAGATGATAATGATAACTTAAAGTGTGGCGGGGTGTAAAATATTAATTACCATCTTAGCATTTAACCTAGGATTGCTTTTTGATTCTCCAATGTGTGGAACAATTAGTTTCTTTCAAATTTCAATATTTTTTTTTTCATTTTTTCCCTATCAATGCATAGATAAAAACATATTTGTTAGCATTTTTTCTAATTATTTAATTGAATCATGTAAGTAGTTTCTATTAACTTTGTCCTTTCATCCAAGCACTAGTCAATAAAATGTGTCTAATCATTACGATCAATGTCTTTGGTGTGATCATAAAATTCATGGAACAATTTATGCCTATTATTCATCTATTTCTTCGCAATGCTTTGCATGATATAATGTTTTCCCATCGAATCTTTCACATGTAGTTTATCCTTCAAAATTAATAGAATTAGTATTCAAATCATTATCAATAATCTTACAAACAAGGTAAATGACAAGCACACATTAAGTCATACCTATATAATAGTAGTATACATGTCATCCTTGTAATTTTTTGGCACATCCTTCCAAGAGTTGTATACAATTGGAAAGGCCTTAATCGAATCCCAATTCTCTTAAATAATCCTAAGAGACCATTGCCTCTCCAACAAGTTGATGCTTATTGATGATACACCAAAACGTATTTTCTTCTACACCATACACGTGTCATGATGATGACAATGAATAACATGCCCAAGCATCGGTCTAGTACTAATCCGGCCCAAGCGACATCAAGCCCGCGAAGTGTAGTCCGCCAGCCGGACCCAAAATACTTTGGGCTGCTAACCCGACATGTCTCACAACCATCCCCAATACCCGTAAGGCCTCTTGAGACAAGTATCTTGGGGATCAGCTTCAGACCGACAAACTAGCGGTACTTTGTCTACAACCAGAAAATAAATTCCAGAGTATACGTCGTATGTGGAAACTTTCACGTATGGACAACACTCTAATGAGGAACTATCTCCCACGTATCTAGGAGCATAGGTCTAACAGGGAAACTTCCCTCCACAAGACGACTTTAATTAGAGAAGGATCTCCAAGAAGATCTATTTCCCTAAACTACGCCACCAATGGGCTGGCTGAGCCAGGACTCCAGCACTATAAATAAGACAGGAGGTTAGTGAATAAAGGTACGCTACAAATTCCTTGTTTACAACTTTAAGCCTTCCTCAAAGCCTTGTCTGACTTGAGCATCAGAGTGCCATCGGCCACCACAACGGTGGTCCGTGGCTCACATGCATTCCTTTTGCAGGTCAGCAGGTCAGCAGGTCAAGGTTAAACAGGAAGCGAAAATCGACTGCACCAGTTTAGCGTTGTTCGTGGGGACGATAGAGTTCCTAGCAAAGCATTGACAACATCTCTCTTCAAAGTTCAGGAAGATGGTGACCATCAAATCCCGTAACAATAGAGACCAAGATAACACATCGAACGCTTATACTAGCGTTGTACCACCGCTTCCAGCGGTACCGACGACACAGGGGGAGCAAGCTCACACCACGTGCCAGCGATGGCGGCAACAAACCCTAGGATGGATCTGCTATCATCCCAGATACAGATCACAAAAGCGGTAGAGATCCTCACTCAGCAAAACCCTTGACCCGCTGATGGAGTTCACGCGCAGCACAGACCTCAATCTCCATACAACAACAGAGAACACGCGCAGGACAGTCAAGCCCTCACCAGTTCTCACAGAACTATAGGTGGCGGTGCAGCCAACGGAGATCCAACTTTTAGGGGCGACAAATCCGCTACGTAGAACCCCTCCACCGAGGGGCTTACAGCCTAAATGTATTGTACTTATTTTCTGTTCCCCTGTTCATGAACACACCATGAACGAACCTTTGCCAAAGAAGCTCAGCCCCTCGAAGCTTGAGTTCTACGACGGGACCAATTACCCGTTCGATCACTTGCGCCATTATCAACACGTGACGACGCTCAAAAAAGGTTTCCAATCAGTGTTGTGCAGGACGTTCCCTACCTGCTTGAAAAAGTCAGCTGACCTGGTTCCATAGCCTCTCGCCAAAGTCAATCAACTCGTTCAAAACACTGGCCAAAGCATTCCTTACACGCTTTGTTGTTAGCTAGCGGATTAGGAAGGGCATGCACTATATACTCTCCATGAGGCAGAAGACAAATGAAACGTTAAGGGAATACGTCATGCACTTCCATGAAGAATTGTCACTCATTGACGGTTGCAGCGACAATACCTTCATTACGGCTTTTATTGCAGGGCTAAGGAGGGGAAAGTTTTACGACTTTCTCACCCTAGAACCCCCATTGATAAGGTATACCTCCTAAATAGCGCCCAAAGATACATCACTTTGGATAGAATGTTAACATCTAAGAAGGAATTTGAAACAGATAAGAAACTCCCTGGTTCTAGAGACGGAATGGAAGGAAAGAAACAAGAAGATGATGATAAGAACAAGCGAAAGCGCAGCGACAACAGGCGGACTCTGGCCGTGCCAGACTAGAAAAACCCTCCAACTATGTCGGGTCCAGGACCATAACCCCCTCAACTCTAGCTTGACAGACATTATCAATATCATGAAGAATTGGGAGAATCTAAAATGGTTCCCAAAGCAGCACGGAGAACCCTCCAAACGTGACAACAACAAGTATTGCTCGTTCCACAATGAGGGTGGCTATGACACCAACGACTGTAAAAGTCCCAGGAATGAGATTGAGTATTGGATTTGAAAAGGCAAGCTGAAGGAGTTCTTGGGCTTAAAAAAGGCAGGATCAAACAAGGTAAAGAGGAGAGGTGGTCAAAAACATCGAAAAGGAGGCTCCAGTCATTATATATGCCTTCATGGAGTCAGATCAAAAGGGGAGCCGTCAAACAAGTCTCAAAATCGAACACTCCTTGAGATGCAAACATAACCCACTAGCGAGGACCAATACGTGTATTACTTGCGAGTACAAAGCCCAATCTCGACCTTGACTTTCACAGATAAGGACCTCGAAGGCGTTCGCGCACCGCCCGACACTCTTGTTATTTCGATCTTTATTGCAAGGTGAGAAGTTAAAATGGCCATAGTAGACATGGGAAGCTCCCTCGATGTCCTATTTTATAATGCATTCCACAGCATGGATCTCAACAAAGAGAACTTAACACCTTTCGATTACCCGCTGATTGGGTTTAGCAGAGAAAAATGTTCCCCCATCGGGAAGTTAAAGCTAGCAGTGATGGCAAGAAAGACACAACTGAGGAAGGTCATGTTCCAGGACTACATGGTGGTAGACGCATAGTCAAACTAAGGAGGCCTTGACTTCACCCATCAGTGCGTCAAGTATACCACCAACCACTCAGAGGAAACTATTCACAGAGACCAACCAACGGCATGAGGTTGCCACTATGTCGCGCTAAATTCGATATATTGTTCTTAGATACAGCTCAAGCACGTCAAACAAGTTGGTCAGAAGCTAGACTCAGAAACTGGGGAAGAGTCGTTCCTCCCAGATGAGGACAAAGACCCAGCAACAATGGCTCAATTTAGCTTTGAATGAAAGTCCAATGTTAAAGGCGTGGTCCGCCCGCAAGCCCGAGGGGACTTCTGGCCAAGCAGAGAAGTCGTCGTACACGGGAGAACAATCTCACTGCTTCCAGCCGATGCGAGAGGACCCTCCCACGCAAGGTTTACTCTTTAGTAACCTCAATAGCGTCAGCAAAACTTGACAATTCACCTTACGAACCCTGTTCTCCTTGAGCTTGACCTGACTTGCACAGGGAACTCACGTGAGCCAAGGTTCACCATTGTGGTGGCCGATACACTCCGATGTTGATGTCAGACAAGGCTCGAGAATAGCTTAAAGTTACAAAATGGGTTTTGTAGCGTACATTTCCTCGTCAAACGTGTGTCTTATTTATAATGTGAGAGTCCTTATTCAGTTAGGCCTTTAGTAGCGTAGTTTAGGGAAAGTAATCTTGTTGGAGATCATTTCTTAGTTGGGAGTCATCCATGTAGGAGAGTTTCCCTGCACGACTTGTGCTCCTATATCTGCGGGAGAGGTTTCCCTTTAGAGTGTTGCCCATGCAAGGAAGTTTCCATACACGACTTATATTCTAGTGTATGTTTCCTAGTCGGAACCAATGTCTTGCCGGTCTGCCCGTCTTAGGGTGATCCCTAGATACTTGCCTGATTAGGCCTTAGGGGTTTTGGGATTTTACCATGTGACGTGTGGGCTTAAAAGGGCGCTGCAACTTAGATCCGACCTTCCGAATTCTACCGAATTGGGCTTATTGTTGTCTGGGCCTTGCTAGATTTGATGGGCAATCAAGCCCACTTTGCTCTATTGATGAGATCATTTTGACACGTGTACGACACGGATTTAAGGACAGTATGGTGTATCATCACTCCTTATTTTAAGTTTTGTGCTTTTGTGAAAAATGTGTTTTTATATGATAGAGATTGCAATCTGTATGCATTATTTTCGTGTCTATGCTTTGATCATCTTGGAGCTTAACAACACTTAAAAAGAAATTTTATTAGCCAATTGAAGTCACTAGGATTATAGTCTTCTTGCAATAGTGAAGATTCTTAAATTAATTGTACAACTTCTGCTTGCTGCATTACTACCAATTTTATTCATTCAAAATGCCACCATAAAATTTGATGGTTCCGTAACGCATGAAATGTAAAAGTACGATGCACTGTGCGTTGCAGATTCAGTTGATTCCAAGTAAGAACCAGAATATGACCAGATTTACTAGAGCGGGAATGGTTTAATATTTACCTGCAGAGTTGAAACAAACTTCAGAACAAAACAAAAAAAGTTACAACAAACTTTTGAACGAAACATAATAAGTTACAACAAACTTTGAACGAAAACAAGAAAACTCTGAGGAGAATCCACTTCAAAAGTTGATGACCAAAGGCAATTAGTAGAACACAAGAATATTTGAATAGGTTAATTGATATAGTTATGACTAAAAAGAATTAGTAGAATACATGAATGTTTTTTTTATTGAACAATATTAATGATTTGAGAGTAACTTACTAACCTAATTAGGAATGGGTGGGATTAAAAATATTCATCCCGATCGCATCCCACTCTAGATCGGGACGGGATGGGTTTGATCAATCCCAATAAAATTGAGACGGGATGGGACCGAGACAGGATCAATTCGCGGCATGGGATCCCCACCCCTAACTTGGAGCCTTTGAATCATTTCTTTTTCTAATCTAAATTAAAAAAAAATTTAAAACTTAATTTAATTTAATATATTTCTGTAGCACCCCGTAATTTTTGTACTTACTGAATATTTTTATATTTTTGTGTGATTGTCTTCATTAAGTTATGGGCATACGTATTAGCTATTTGTTTGTCCATGTGATGTGTAGTTTGTTTATTTAAGAATTAATTTCCTACTTACCTTCCTCTACCGAATCTCGGGACAAGATTCTTTTGAGTTGTATATATTGTAATACCCGCCTAATTAAAAAAAAAAATCTTTTGTAAACCCTAATGTTGATGGGTTGTTAGTCAATTGTATTTGGGCTTGGTTTTGGGCTAATTTTTATATTTTGGACTTGAGTTAGGTCTTCATTGGGTTTGATATTGATTAGGGTTTTATTTTTGTGAAAGAGGGAGGGAGCATTCGAAAGTTCGGTGGGGGGCGAATAGCCACCCACCTTATAAAGAGAATAACCCTATTTCTTTTTTTTTCTCTCTCCTTCTTTTCTCCTTCCTTTTCCCTTTTCCCTTCTTCACGATTTTTCTCAATGGCGGCTGATGGTAGACGAAACTGGTTCCTTCTTCCTCACGATCTTCAATCTGTTTCAGACTTCTCTTCCTTCTTCTATGTTATTTCTCCTTGACAGTAAATTGAAGAAGAAATAGTGCGTGAGGCTGGACGGAGTTGGCGAGGAACAGGCGAGAGGATGAGAAGAGTTCTTAACGGTGATTGCAAGGAGGCGGAGAGGATGACAGTGGTGCTGCGATTTGGGTGTTGTGATCTGGAGGGAGGCGATGAAAAGAGGTCTGCGATGGTGATGAGAGGATGGTGAGGGGTTGATCGATGGTTGGCTTTTGTATCTGTGTGTTCGTTGTATGTGAGGGAGAATGAGAAGGACGTCGAGGATGAAGAAGATATGATGGTGAGAAGGATGATGAGTCGGCAATCTGTGCATGATTTTTGGTGGTGATGGCTTGATGAACATTATCAGCTGTTGATCTGGGGAAATCAAATTCTGTCGGGTTGGTAGGTGAATCACATGTTTTTGAGCTTCCAGATCCAAATGCCACAGATTCGATGTTGTTTTGCAATGAGATACTCGATTCTTATACTCCTGTTGATGACATGGGACTAAAGCATGACAACCGTTTTTTTTTCTTAGAATTTGGTTGCGACAACAGTGATATGCTGAAAGGGGAGGACAACCCAGCTTATGGGTTTTCTGATTTTAACAATTTGGAACTTGGAACACCACTTGATCTTGCAGATTTGCAGTTTGGTTCCCAAGAAAGTTTCATGGGTTGGTTAGATCAGTTGTAGATTGCTGAATGGAGGAGCTTTGAATGGGTTTTAGGAGACCATAATTTTGTTTTATCCATGAGCTGCTAGACTCTTCTTGGTGTTTGAACCGTGAGAATATGGGAATGATCCAGTTTTTAATACTATGGTTGGCTTGATGTATTATGAGCTTTGGTATGCTACTATCCCAGAAGAAATGAAGTTGAGAAGTTTCGATATTTGTGAAATACCAACACAACCAGAGGCCTTTGAAGGTAAGGCAGCTGATGGGGGGGGGGGGGCGATGTCATTGATACTGATTTCATTGATAGCAAGTGATAGAAAGAGTTTTGACGATCAATACGACATGTGATGACATGGAATGCGATGATAGATGGATATGGGACTCATGGAGATAGAAGAATTAGTGACGGTGCTTTTGGCGATAGGAAGGAGAACAAGGCGATTTCAAGAAGATGATAGTGAGTCTTCTTTCATTCTCTATGTGAGTTATCTTTTACCCCTTTCAGTTTGTTTTATGTGATGGTTTTGATAGTTATGTGTTGTGTGGTAAATGTACTTTTATTAAACCCCCATTTTCTTTCTTCCTGCTTTTTGCCCTTAACTTGGTAGATTAAATTGATGGAGTTTGATTACTTTACCAAATTGATTTGAATGAATGAATGGATACCCATTGTTGTTCAAATTGATTTTAGGCAATTGTCAAGGCATTCAGGGTTTTCTAGGTCATCGTCATCATTAGAAAAGCATGTGATTTGGTAGGGTTTGTGTAAGACGAAGGAACGCCTAGGTGTTATCATGAAAAAAAAAATTTGGACAAATTGTATCTCATAGGTTAGATCAGATGTTACCACATTTAGGAAGTAGGTGTATGTGCATTTTAGATTTTTCAAATCCCATCGGGTTAAAATTGAAATTCATCATATGTGTCCATATGATTTATTAAAGTTGGTTGTCAAAGTGTTGTGCCACTATCAGAAATATTTTCTCGTTAATTGTCAAAGGTTATAGATACATTGCTCATTTGTTTGATGAAATTCCTTAATGAAATAGAAGATGGATTTGGGAAAGTTTTACAAGAATGAAATGAGTCAATTTTGCTTAGTTCCTTATGTATCTCATTGTCATATGCTCTTTTGATCATGACCTGGAAGATATTATCTTTGGAGTATTTCTTTAGACCTATTTACATAACTGGCGAGATTGATCCTAATTGCATAACATAAAATAGAAGAAAATTTCTTAGTAATAGATATTGACTGGAATTTAACTGAGCACTTGTTTTAGTTTGAGTATTTGTATTGTTATGCGAATTGGTGTGCATATTGTTTTTCGTATGATGCAAAGAGATGAGATGTGTGAATTGACAATGTGTCAAATATTACTTGTTCCCCAACAGAATGGTGGATACTGTGGTTGATTTACTTATGGTTGACAAAGTGTCTCCATAAAAGAGTTTTGAGTTTTAGTTGATATTTTTTTATGCTCTTTTCCACAACTCCGAAAAAAAAATGTGAAAAGAAAATAAATTTTTGTATACAGACTTGCTTGTATACTTGTGATATTATTGGGTATGCAGACTTGTTTGCATATCAGTGTACTTGCCAGTGATCGACCTTCGGGTGAGATGACATGTTCCTCGAGGTGGCACCCCACTTGGAACATGTACGCTCCGAATGGTTTCGATGGCAAGGGGGCACACTTGGGTGAGGTGTGTTCGGCACACCGTTCCATGTGTGTTAGGTTGTACGTGTAGATTTAGGAAGAATGCTTGCCATGGATCGAACTTCGGGTGAGATGACATGTTCCTCGAGGTGGCACCCCACTTGGAACATGTACGCTCTGAGTGGTTTCGAAGGCAAGGGAGACACACTTGGGTGAGGTGTGTTCGGCACAAGGAGGATGGTGCGATTGTGGAAAAGTAACGAGATTTTTTTTGTATGTGCATGACTACCTTAAAAGAAGAAACTAAATGCTCATTCAATCATTGAATGAGAACTACATGTCTTTCTAAAGGTAGAGAAATGTGTTTTGTTAATATTTCAATAATAGTCTAATATGATTATGAATAGTTGTTGCATTTATGAGGATTGATAACTCATAAACTTTATTTATTAGTAATAAATAATGCATATTTATTTATTAGGATGATAACACCTTTGCCTCGTGGAGGAACTACCTGATGTGTGGTTGTTATTGTTTATTGTTTATTTTTTATGTTGTCATGTGCGGATTTATTGATTTTGGGATGAAGATTTCTCACATCAGCTTTATTGCTGACTCGAGTGAGCTTTTGCTTATTGGGTACATTCCATTTGGAATGTAGCCGATTAGCCTTTCAGGTTTAGAGATTTTGAGCTGCGTTACTGGAGTTCCGCTAGTAAGCTAGCAACGTCAGAGTCTCACCGAGTTAGATTTTTATTTGTTTCAGATGTTTAGTTGTTGTTGCTATTTGTTTATGTTATTAGTAAATTCTCATGTTCCGAGTTTTGGGGGAAACGGATAATCCTTCGTGGATTTTTAGGATTTTCGTTTCCTTCGAAAATCGGGGCGTGACAGTAGATATGCATAGATGGATGCACACAAACTTCCTAGTCTGACTCAAATAATACACCTCTTTTGTCAAGATCGTGAGTTTAAACGCGTTCACCAAGGAACCATCTAGACAACTATTCACCTGGTGAGTTTAAGCTAGTTTAATGCGTCTTCAATGTGAAAGTGTTGAAGGCTACATTAAGAAAAATCTCTATGCATTATTTTTCTGTCTATGCTTTGATCATCTTGGAGCTTAACAAGACTTAAAAGGAATTCTATTAGCCAATTGCAAAGCTCACTTAGCTATAACGGTTGCTATCAAATCCTAGTTCAGAGTCGTGTGAGGATTATGCATATAGTCTTCTTGCAACAGTGAAGATTCTTAAATTAATTGTACAACTAATGCTTGTTGCATTACTACCATTTTTATTCATTCAAAATGCCACCATAAAATTTGATGGTTCCATAACTCATGAAATGTAAAAAGTACGATGCATTGTGCGTTACAGATTCAATTGATTCCAAGTAAGAGCCAGAATATGACTAGATTCACTAGAGTGGGAATGGTTTAATTTTTACCTGCAAAGTTGAAACAAACTTCGGAACAAAACAAAATAAGTTACAACAAACTTTTGAACGAAACAAAATAAGTTACAACAAACTTTGAAAGAAAACAAGAAAACTCTAAGGAGAATCCACTTCAAAATTAAAGTTGATGACCAAAGGCAATTAGTAGAACACAAAAATATTTGAATAGGTTAATTGATATAGTTATGACTAAAGGCAATTAGTAGAATACATGAATTTTTTTTATTGAACAATATTAATGTTTTGAGAGTAACTTACTAACCTAATTTGGGACGGGATGGGCGAGATTGAAAATGTTCATCCCGATCCCATCCATCTCTAAATCGGGATGGAATGGATTTGATCAATCAAAACAAAAACTCGAAAAAATCGAGACGGGATGAGACCGAGGCAAGATTGATTCTCAGCATGGGATGCCCACCCCTAGCTTGGAGTCTTTGAATCATTTCTTTTTCTAATCTAAATTAAAAAAAATAAAAATAAACTTAATTTAATTTAATATATTTCTCCTTTATATATAGGGTAGATATGCAAAGTGGGATGCACACAAACTTCTCCTAGTCCGACTCAAATAATACACCTCTTCTATCAAGATCGAGAGTTTAAGCGTGTTCACCAAGGAACCATCTGGACAACCATTCACCTGGTGACTTTAAATGAGTTTAATGCATCTTCAATGTGAAAGTGTTGAAGGCCAGGGGCGGATCTATGTGTCAAGTAAGGGGGTCAATTGCCCCCCTTACCTTTTTAAAATATCCCACCGGTTACTCTTACTTTTTTATATTGCCCCCTTTAATATTTTATGTTGCCCCCCTTTGTATGCAATCTTGACTTTTGACTCCACTAAAAATTAAAACAACTAATTTTTTTTTTAACTTCACCCTCACCAATCCCAATCCCACTCCATTTTTTTTTATTATTTTTTTTGTTAACAGATTAGATTAATTGGGGGTTTGGGATCTGATGTGCTTTGTTTTCTCTTTATCTCTTAAAATCAAAAGCAATCATTTGGGTTTAGGGCGGTTGGAAAAACACGGTGGTCGTAGGTCGATTCAACTAAGCTATTGTTTGTCTGCTTATCATGAGCTAGCCCAAAATAAGACAGACAATAGATAAGAAGATAAAAGGGAGTGAGTTGGTTGTGTAAGTGTTGTCCTCGGAGGCTCTGACTCACGAGTGAGTTTGGGAGAAGAAAAGAGTCAGATGGATAAAGCAGGAGGAAAAGAGGTAGGAGGATTCCAAAAATAAAATGGTCGTCCGACAAATTCATTTGAATCCATCTAGTCCAAAGAAGAAACAATACCTAGGCTACTGCTGCAACTACTAATTAAACTTTGACTATACCATCCTGGTGCCTCAAAATCAAAATGCTAGAAAGAAAGTTAGAGGTCTGCTCATTGCCAACTCTCATCTTATACCACCATGCCTGCTTTTTATTTCTCCAAGTCAAATAAGCTCTTAATTAGCTAGCTATGATTGAATTAATCATGCCATGTATACTATTTGTATAGCTGTATAGTTAAATAGTTATGTACTGTTTACCCCCCTTTGTTTACAATCCTGGCTCTGCCCCTGTTGAAGGCTGCATTAAGAAAGGCACTCGTTAATATTCACTGGTCGGAGAAGAATGATAAAAAAAATGGAGATGATGGAAGAGTTGAGATTGATTGTAATGGTAAAGGCGTTGTCTTTGTTGAGGCCCGTACAGACTCTGTGCTTGAAGATCTTGGTGACTTCACTCCCTCTCCTAGCCTCTTGAAGCTTGTACCCGATATCAAAGGCAAGACCTCTCCACCTATTTTGAAAGTTCAGGTACAAATTATTTACAAATTTTTCTAAATAAAATTCAGCATTTTTATACTAATTTTTCTGAGCACATAGGAAATTAATGGAATTATACTGGGCATGCATGCATGAATGCAGGTGACCTATTTCAAATGTGCAGGTATTTCGCTTGGTGTGGCTGAAGATCATGCAGTTGTAAATGGCGCATCCGGTTTCCATTTCATCAATTCATGGGCAGACATTGCAAGAGGACTCAATATCAAAAATTTTCCATTGTTTTATCGAACACTGTTACGTGCACGCGATCAACCAACCCTAGTCTTTCCCCATCATTTGGGTTTTAAACCTATCACCAACCATGGAAACTCCAGTTCAATTACAATCACCAAACGTCATGTCCATTGAAATGTTACACATATCTGGTGAACAAATCAACCTCCTAAAGGCCTATTGCAAACAAGGATCCAGACCAATCACCTATAGTTCATTATGTAGTTCTAGGAGCCCACATATGGCTCTTCTCATGCAAGGCTCGTGGACTCGAAGACCATGAAATTGTGAAATACAGGTTCCCTATCAATATTCGTTCACGCCTACAACCACCACTGTCGGCCGGGTAATCAGGGAATGCAATTGTTCCTACATCATAGCAATGACGGGTTAGCAGTTATCCCAGCCAGTAATTAGCACAGTTGGAGCAATCCATGAGACAATCCTAATAGTCGATAATGAGTATATCCGATCGCTGATTGATTTTTGGGAAAATGATTTACAAGGTCTACTTTTTATAATTAATACTATATCTAACAACTGAAAATGCCTCAAAGGGCCTATTTTTAATAATTAAAGACTTATAAATCACAAATCCAACACATAATTTAAAAATAATTAGAAAGACATTCTTACCCTATAACTTAAGTGATCAATTTTAAAAATTAATTCACCTTCTTAAAACCAATCATGAGTTTACTTCCAGATTTTTTATTTTTTATTTTTTTACTTCCAAATTACCCATCAATAATCGATCAATTGTGTTTTATTGACATAAAACAACTTTGAAAAAATATCAAATTGCGTAAAAATTGCATATTTCGCTTGTTTTAATATAACTAAAATTTGAATACATAAATAACAACACCACGTCAATATGTTTAAGAATATAGCTATATTTGTCTTTTTACATATCTTTTAGCCATGGTTTAGGTTTGTGATAGTTAATGTAACACCCCTACTTTTCCAATCACAATAAATAATTTATGTTTCTAAAATTCAATTGAAATTTGTGTTTTAAAATCTTCTTTTGTTTGACAAATCGTATTTCTCAAAATCTAGTCAACTTTCTTACCTTCCGAATCTCGGAACGAGATTCCATTTAACGTGTGTATAATGTAACATCCCTAAATTTCATAAAGAAAATTTATTTTATTTTTAATTAAATAAAATAGGGTTACATTTAATTGAATGTGAATTTTGAAATTTAGGGTTTTATTTGGTAAGTTAAAGGGCAGGTGCTCTCAGAATGTTAGTGGGGGCGAATAGCTACCCACACTATATAAACAAAAACCATTCCTTCTTTCTTCTCTTGTGCAACAGGACAAGTTCTTCCTCTTTTCTTCTTTCTCCTTCCCTCTTTTGCATTTTCTTCTTCGATGGCGGCGATGGGTAATGGCGGATGAAGCATGGACGTTGGGGTCCAAGGCGTGGGAAGAATTGGAGGAGGATTTTGATGTGAGTTTCTTCATCTCTCTGTCTAATCGAAGCTTCTTCCCCTTTTGTTTTTTTTAATTGAAGTTTTGGTTTGCCATAAGCCAATAGTCTGTTTTTTCCATATCATACATGTTCTGTTTCTTTTCCATTCACTCTCCTGGCTTCTTTTACAATGTTCCAATATTTACTCATTATAACAGAAAAGACCTCAAACAGTTCAACTCATAAACAGGAAGGTATTTGTCTATCAATTAATAAGTAACTTGTAATAATTTTCAAATTGTCACTTGAATTAGGGATCGACTTTGCACGGAGTTGTCTTCGGATTTATTGTTAATAATTGTTTTACATAAGCAATCTTTCATAAATATTGAGCTTGCAAATGTTACTTTTGATTGTTAAACATCAAGCTCACCTTTTCTTCCTCCTCTCTTATTACCCTCCCTTAAAATCGATCCCACATAACACTTACATACCAAGTTAAAAATCTAGACTTTATAGACTAACACAAACACAACTGTTGATTATCAACAAGCTTGCATATACCAAAAGGATATGGTGGCAAATAATTCTCTGTTATAGTGTATGGATGGGCTCCATTCATAATTCTATATCGACCAACCTCTTGATGTCTATTTGTTGTGAACCCTCCATGCTACTGAAAATGAAGCTATTCTTGTATTTTTGGCGGATTTACTCGTAAAATTTGTTGGCTGAAATGGGTTACTTATAGTAAAATTAGTAAAGCTTCAGCCTACATTGTATGGCTGTGTTCTGATTAGTATGCCTTCTCTCCCCATGCTATATTCAAGCTAATTAAAGTGAGGCTTTAGTTGACACTAGTAGAGATACTCGACTTGGATAGATTTTGTTGGCACTTCTCAGTTACCTTGGCTTATGCGTGTATTCTTGAGGAACTCTACCGTATGTGTAACGCCCCGACATTGAGCAGGCGTTTTGTAGTTGGACTGATTTTGTGTAGGTTTCGACAAGGGTTTTGATTTTGGTTTTGAGTAAGTACAGTATCATGATATATACCAAAAGTTTTCTGTTTGAGTCTAGTTTTCAAAGGATCTTACGGTATCATATTCTGAGTTATGTATAGGAAGATATACTCATTTTAGTGACAATAGGTAAATCAGCTGACAGATGGGCTGCTTTGTTTGTAAAATCTGTATTGTTATAGACAAAATCACGGGGTATTCCTTTTATGGTTAGAAACCTCTTGGTGTCTACTTTCCTTTTCCCCAAACGGTATGCAATTTGGGGTTCTAACGTGAGAGTTATGTACATTTGAGTGATGATTGGTCAAGCTATCCGGTTAAGACAGCTTGTTCATTTCAGTGTTGTTGGCAATGTTATTTTTTTGACTGTTTTGGGATGAGAACATCGTTGTTTAGGGTTTTCCTTTGGGTGTCTTGAGTTGCATTTTATGTAAAGAAAAATATTGTAGTGAGCCGAATGAGGTTGGTTGCATTTCTTCTATTTTGTTTCTTTTATGTGCATTTGTACACAAACAAGGGTGAAGTTATAGTTGTTAAGGAAAACTTAGATTCAAGGCTTTTGTTAAAGACAGGAAAGGATGCTATGGAAAACACTTGTAATACATTTGAATAGTTTGTATTTTTGGTTTCTTAGGAAGTATAATTAGATAATATAATTCAAGTTTGTGGTTCTCCATAGTGACCTTTCATGGAGTTTATCAAAAACATAACTCAATTGTATTATGTTTTGCTTAAGTGAATGTCATATTTCTTATTAAGGCACTGTAAGCTAAGTTAGCTCACATAGAAATCAGTGTTTAAGAAAGGCTATTAGATATGGATTTGTTTGATTGGTTAAACTACAGTTATTAGCTCAGAACTATGTTTTGCATACTCTACGTTAATAGTGATGCATGAGATGTGAATGGTTGATGAATATTAATGCATGGTGATAAATTTGGAGATTTGTTTTATTATGCATATTGACTTGTTTATGCATTATGAAGAATTTGGATATTTAAATCAAGGAGTGACTTGATTGCCATGTTGTTATAGAGCATGATTAATGCATATGCTATGTTTTCCCCAAAAATTTGGGTGGATATGATTGTGAATCGAGTTATGTATGACAAAATGGAGGAGTTCTGAATTATCAAAAATAAATGATATTGGTAAACCTTGATTTCTGAAAATATAAACCACTTGGATTTGTATCACTTAGAACTACCACACCTCTTTTGTTTATGATTTCCCCTCTCTTACTAGAGAAACTAAATGACCAGTGGGTCGTCTTGCGGAGTTGGGGCACCCATTTCTTACTAGAGAAACTAAAATAACCTTCGGGTTAGTCTTGCGGAAATGAGGTGAATTGGTTTGCCTAAAATAGGCATTGATATTTATCCGTAAAAAATGTAACGTGAGTTTATGCGCATTGATAGCTCAATGGTGGCTTTTGGTACTCATATAGTTAGGGGTATCCGCGATGCATGCTTGTATGTGATGTCCCCACTTAGGCATGGATGACGGAGTAGTCCTCCTTTATATGAGAGAGGCATTCGGGCATGTATGTTCGGCACGGAGGTGGTGCGAATGTGGTATTGTCTAAGTGATCAATCCGTTAACAAGATGAACCTAATTCAAATAAAAAGAATAAATGATGTTGCATTGTTTCTACTCCTTTTTATGCAGGATGGCAAGTCCGCCAATATTTCTACAGGTCCGATTTGCCATAGTCAACTCCTATAGGGTAAGTACAGGTAAATGCATATTTACATATTAGGATGATGATATGATTGCCTCGTTGAGGAACTAAATTCTTGGAATTGTGTTTTCTTGCATCACACCTTTGCCTCGTTGAGGAACTACCTATTGATGTGATGGTTTGTTGTTTGTGTTTAGCTTGATGTTTGTCACGTGCGATTTTATTGATTTTTGGGATGAAGATTTCTCACACCAGCTTTATTGCTGACACAAGTCAGCTTTTGCTTCTTGGGTACATTCCTTTGGGAATGTAGCCGATTAGCTTTTCAGGTTTAGAGACTTTTGAGCAGCGTTACGAGAGTTCCGCTAGTGGGGCTAGCGACGTCAGTTTTTCCTGGTTAGAGTTTTGTTAAAAATTTTAGTTTGTTCTATTTTCTAAACTATATTTTGTCATTGCTGCTAAATGTTTATGTTGTTATTGAATTTCACGTCCCGAGTTTTGGGGAAAAGGATAATCCTACGTGGATTTTAGGATTTCGTTTTTCTCGAAAATCAGGGCGTGACAGCTTGGTATTAGAGCATTTGGTTAGCCTAGGCTGGGGTAGAGTCTAGGTGATCCTCGGAATGTGGATATGGTTGTGTAGGAGTGTAGGAGCCTTAAGATGAATTGACAAGGGTGAACCTTGAAACTTTAGTCTTGTTTCATTTCTTTGTGAATCTCATGATGAGGCTTCATTGACTTGTGTGTGCACGAGTAACCTTGTTTATAATGTCAATATTTGCGTGACATTATTCCGTATTAATTTTTTTCGGATTTTGATATCCGTAGTGTTCACTAAACACTCTCAGTGAATTTCGGGACGAGATTCCTTTTGAGCTGTATAAAATGTAACACCCCTACTTTTCCAATGACAAGAAATAATTTATGTTTCTAAAATTCAATTGAAATTTGTGTTTTAAAATCTTATTTTGTTTGACAAATCGTATTTCTCAAAATCCAGTCAACTTTCTTACCTTCCGAATCTCGGGACGAGATTCCATTTAACGTGTGTATAATGTAACAACTCAAAATTTCATAAAGATAATTTATTTTATTTTTAATTAAATAAAATAGGGTTACATTTAATTGAATGTGAATTTTGAAATTTAGGGTTTAATTTGGTGAGTTAAAGGGCAGGTGCTCTCAGAATGTTAGTGGGGGCGCATAGCTACCCACACTATATAAACAAAAACCATTCCTTCTTTCTTCTCTTGTGCAACAAAACAAGTTCTTCCTCTTTTCTTCTTTCTCCTTCCCTCCTTTGCGTTTTCTTCTTCGATGGCGGCGATGGGTAATGGCGGATGAATTGCAATGGACGTAGGGGTCCAAGGCGTGGGAAGAATTAGAGGAGGATTTTGATGTGAGTTTCTTCATCTCTCTGTCTAATCGAAGCTTCCCCTTTTGTTTTTTTTAATTGAAGTTTTGGTTGGCCATAAGCCAATAGTCTGCTCTTTTCCATATCATACATGTTCTGTTTCTTTTCCATTCACTCTCCTGGCTTCTTTTACAATGTTCCAATATTTACTCATTATAGCAGAAAAAACCTCAAACAGTTCAACTCATAAACTGGAAGGTATTGTTTATCAATTAATAAGTAACTTGTAATAATTTTCAAATTATCACTTGATTTAGGGATCGGTTTTGCACGGAGTTGTCTTCGGATTTATTGTTAATAATTGTTTTACATAAGCAATCTTTCATAAATATTGAGCTTGCAAATGTTACTTCTGATTGTTAAGCATCAAGCTCACCTTTTCTTCCTCCTCTCTTATTACCCTCATATTTTATTTTCTCAAGATATCCCCTTAAAACCGATCCCACATAACACTTACATACCAAGTGAAAAATCTCGACTTTATAGACTTACACAAACATAACTGTTGATTATCAACAAGCTTGCATATACCAAAAGGATATGGTGGCAAATAATTCTCTGTTATAGTGTATGGATGGGCTCCATTCATAATTCTATATCGACCAACCTCTTGATGCCTATTTGTTTTAAACCCTCCATGCTACTGAATGAAGCTATTCTTGTATTTTTGGTGGATTTACTCGTAAAATTTGCTGGGTGAAATGGGTTACTTATAGTAAAATTAGTAAAGCTTCAGCTTACATTGTATGGCTGTGTTCTGATTAGTATGCCTTCTTTCCCCATGCTTTATTCAAGCTAATTAAAGTGAGGCTTTAGTTGACACTAGTAGAGATACTCGACTTGGATAGATTTTGTTGGCACTTCTCAGTTACCTTGGCTTATGCATGTATTCTTAAGGAACTCTACCGTATGTGTAACGCCCCGACATTGAGCAGGCGTTTTGTAGTTGGACTGATTTTGTGTAGGTTTTGACAAGGGTTTTGATTTTGGTTTTGAGTAAGTACAGTATCATGATATATACCAAAAGTTTTCTGTTTGAGTCTAGTTTTCAAAGGATCTTACGGTATCATAATCTGAGTTATGTATTGGAAGATATACTCATTTTAGTGGCAATAGGGAAATCAGCTGACAGATGGGCTGCTTTGTTTGTAAATCTGTATTGTTGTAGACATAATCATGGGGTATTCCTTATATGGTAAGAAACCTCTTGGTGTCTACTTTCCTTTGCCCCAAACGGTATGCAATTTGGGGTTCTAACGTGAGAGTTATGTACATTTGAGTGATGATTGGTCAAGCTATCCGGTTAAGACAGCTTGTTCATTTCGGTGTTGCTGGCAAGGTTATTTTTTTGACTGTTTTGGGATGGGAACATAGTTGTTTAGGGTTTGCCTTAGGGTGTCTTGAGTTGCATTTTATGTAAAGAAAAATATTCTTTGGAGCCGAATGAGGTTGGTTGCTCTTCTTCTATTTTGTTTCTTTTATGTTCATTTGTACACAAACAAGGGTGAAGTTATAGTTGTTAAGGAAAACTTAGATTCAAGGCTTTTGTTAAAGAAAGGAATGAATACTATGGAAAACACTTGTAATACATTTGAATAGTTTGTATTTTTGGTTTCTTAGGAAGTATAATTAGATAATATAATTCAAGTTTGGGGTTCTCCATAGTGACCTTTCATGGAGTTTATAAAAAACAGAACTCAGTTGTATTATGTTTTGCTTAAGTGAATGTCATATTTCTTATTAAGGCACTGTAAGCTAAGTTAGCTCACACAGAAATCAGTGTTTAAGAAAGGCTATTAGATATGAATTTGTTTGGCTTGGTAAAACCATAGTTATTAGCTCAGAACTATGTTTTGCATACTCTACGTTAATAGTGATACTTGAGATGTGAATGGTTGATGAATATTAATGCATGGTGATAAATTTGTAGATTTGTTTTATTATGCATATTGACTTGTTTATGCATTATGAAGTATTTGGATATTTGAATTAAGGAGTGACTTGATTGCCATGTTGTTATAGGATTAATGAATATGCTATGTTTTCCTCAAAAATGTGGGTGGATACGATTGTGAATCGAGTTATGTATGACAAATGTCATTGTGGAGGAGTTCTGAATTATCAAAATAAATGATATTGGTAAACCTTGATTTCTGAAAATATAAACCACTTGGATTTGTATCACTTAGAACTACCACACCTCTTTTGTTTATGATTTTCCCTCTATTACTAGAGAAACTAAATGACCAGTTGGTCGTCTTACGTAGTTGGGGCACCAATTTCTTACTAGAGAAACTAAAATAACCTTCGGGTTAGTCTTGCGAAAATGAGGTGAATTGGTATGCCTAAAATATGCTTTGATATTTATCCGTAAAAAATGTGACTTGAGTTTATGCGCATTGATAGCCTAATGGTGGCTTTTGGTACTCATATAGTTAGGGGTATCCGCGATGCATGCCTGTATGTGATGTCCCCACTTAGGCATGGATGATAGAGTAGTCCTCCTTTATATGAGAGAGGCATACGGGCATGTATGTTCGGCACGGTGGTGGTGTGAATGTGGTATCGTCTAAGTGATCAATCCATTAAAAAGATGAACCTAGTTCAAATAAAAAGAATAAATGATGTTGCAATGTTTCTACTCCTTTTTATGCAGGATGGCAAGTCCTCTAATATTTCTGCAGGTCCGACTTGCCATAATCAACTCCTATAGGGTAAGTACAGGTAAATGCATATTTACATATTAGGATGATGATATGATTGCCTCGTTGAGGAACTAAATTCTTGGAATTGTGTTTTCTTGCATCTCACCTTTGCCTCGTTGAGGAACTACCTATTGGTGTGATGGTTTGTTGTTTGGGTTTAGCTTGATGTTTATCACGTGCGATTTTATTGATTTTTGGGATGAAGATTTCTCACACCAGCTTTATTGCTGACCCAAGAGAGCTTTTGCTTCTTGGGTACATTCCTTTGGGAATGTAGTTACGGAAGTTCCGCTAGTGGGGCTAGCGACGTCAGTTTTTCCTGGTTAGAGTTTTGTTAAAAATTTTAGTTATTTCTATTTTCTAAACTATATTTTGTCATTGCTGCTAAATGTTTCTGTTGTTATTGAATTTCACGTTCCTTGTTTTGGGGAAACGGATAATCCTACGTGGATTTTAGGATTTCGTTTTTCTCGAAAATCGGGGCGTGACAGCTTGGTATCAGAGCATTTGGTTAGCCTAGGCTGGGGTAGAATCTAGGTGATCATCGGAATGTGGATATGGGTGTGTAGGAGTGTAGGAGCCTTAAGATGAAGCGACAAGGATGAACCTTGAAACTTTAGTCTTGTTTCATTTCTTCGTGAATCTCATGATGAGGCTTCATTGACTTGTGTGTGCGCGAGGAATCTCATTTATAATGTCAATATTTGCGTGACATTATTCCGTAATATTTTTTTGGGATTTTGATATCCGTAGTGTTCACTTAACATTCTCCATGAATCTCGGGACGAGATTCCTTTTGAGTTGTATATAATGTAACACCCCTACTTTTCCAATGACAATAAATAATTTATGTTTCTAAAATTCAATTGAAATTTGTGTTTTAAAATCTTATTTTGTTTGACAAATCGTATTTCTCAAAATCCAGTCAACTTTCTTACCTTCCGAATCTCGGGACGAGATTTCATTTAACGTGTGTATAATGCAACACCCCTAAATTTCATAAAGATAATTTTTTTTAATTAAATAAAATATGGTTACATTTAATTGAATGTGAATTTCGAAATTTAGGGTTTTATTTGGTGAGTTTAAAGGGCGAGTGCTCTCAGAATGTTAGTGGGGGCGAATAGCTACCCACACTATATAAAACAAAAACCATTCCTTCTTTCATCTCTTGTGCAACAGAACAAGTTCTTCCTCTTTTATATTTTCTCCTTCCCTCATTTGCGTTTTCTTCTTCTATGGCGGCGATGGGTAATGGCGGATGAAGCATGGACGTTGGGGGTCCAAGGCGTGGGAAGAATTGGAGGAGGATTTTGATGTGAGTTTCTTCATCTCTCTGTTTAATCGAAGCTTCTTCCCCTTTTATTTTTTTTAATTGAAGTTTTGGTTGGCCATAAACCAATAGTCTGCTCTTTTCCATATCATACATGTTTTGTTTCTTTTCCATTGACTCTCCTGGCTTCTTTTACAATGTTCCAATAATTACTCATTATAGTAGAAAAGACCTCAAACAGTTCAACTCATAAACTGGAAGGTATTTGTCTATCAATTAATAAGTAACTTGTAATAATTTTCAAATTATCACTTGATTTAGGGATCAGCTTTGCACGTAGTTGTCTTCGGATTTATTGTTAATAATTGTTTTACAGAAGCAATCTTTCATAAATATTGAGCTTGCAAATGTTACTTCTGATTGTTAAACATCAAGCTCACCTTTTCTTCCTCCTCTATTATTACCCTCATATTTTATATTCTCAAGATATCCCCTTAAAACCGATCCCACATAACACTTACATACCAAGTGAGAAATCTAGACTTTATAGACTAACACAAACATAACTGTTGATTATCAACAAGCTTGCATATACCAAAAGGATATGGTGGCGAATAATTCTCTGTTATAGTTTATGGATGGGCTCCATTCATAATTCTATATCGACCAACCTCTTGATGTCTATTTGTTGTGAACCCTCCATGCTACTGAAAATGAAGCTATTCTTGTATTTTTGGTGGATTTACTCGTAAAATTTGTTGGGTGAAATGGGTTACTTATAGTAAAATTAGTAAAGCTTCAACCTACATTGTATGGCTGTGTTCTGATTAGTATGCCTTCTCTCCCCATGCTATATTCAAGCTAATTAAAGTGAGGCTTTAGTTGACACTAGTAGAGGTACTCGACTTGGATAGATTTTGTTGGCACTTCTCAGTTACCTTGGCTTATGCGTGTATTCTTGAGGAACTCTACCGTATGTGTAACGCCCCGACATTGAGCAGGCGTTTTGTAGTTGGACTGATTTAGTGTAGGTTTCGACATGGTTTTTTATTTTGGTTTTGAGTAAGTACTGTATCATGATATATACCAAAAGTTTTCTGTTTGAGTCTAGTTTTCAAAGGATCTTACGGTATCATAATCTGAGTTATGTATAGGAAGATATACTCATTTTAGTGCAATAGGTAAATCTGCTGACAGAAGGACTGCTTTGTTTGTAAAATTTGTATTGTTATAGACATAATAATGGGGTATGCCTTATATGGTTAGAAACCTCTTTGTGTCTACTTTCCTTTGCCCCAAACGGTATGCAATTTGGGGTTCTAACGTGAGAGTTATGTACATTTGAGTGATGATTGGTCAAGCTATCCGGTTAAGACAGCTTGTTCATTTCGGTGTTGTTGGCAAGGTTATTTGTTTGACTGTTTTGGGATGGGAACATAGTTGTTTAGGGTTTGCTTTAGTGTGTCTTGAGTTGCATTTTATGTAAAGAAAAATATTGTTTGGAGCCGAATGAGGTTGGTTGTTCTTCTTCTATTCTGTTTCTTTTATGTGCATTTGTACACAAACAAGGGTGAAGTTATAGTTGTTAAGGAAAACTTAGATTCAAGGCTTTTGTTAAAGACAGGAAATAATACTATGGAAAACACTTGTCATACATTTGAATAGTTTGTATTTTTGGTTTCTTAGGAAGTATAATTAGATAATATAATTCAAGTTTGAGGTTCTCCATAGTGACCTTTCATGGAGTTTATCAAAAACAGAACTCAATTGTATTATGTTTTGCTTGAGTGAATGTCATATTTCTTATTAAGGCACTGTAAGCTAAGTTAGCTCACACATAAATCAGTGTTTAAGAATGGCTATTAGATATGGATTTGTTTGGCTTGGTTAAACTACAGTTATTAGCTCAGAACTATGTTTTGCATACTCTGCGTTAATAGTAATGCTTGAGATGTGAATGGTTGATGAATATTAATGCATGGTGATAAATTTGGAGATTTGTTTTATTATGCTTATTGACTTGTTTATGCATTATGAAGAATTTGGATATTTAAATCAAGGAGTGACTTGATTGCCATGTTGTTATAGAGTATGATTAATGAATATGCTATGTTTTCCCCAAAAATGTGGGTGGATACGATTGATAATCGACTTATGTATGACAAAATTCATTGTGGAGGAGTTCTGAATTATCAAAAATAAATGATATTGGTAAACCTTGATTTCTGAAAATATAAACCACTTGGATTTGTATCACTTAGAACTATCACACCTCTTTTGTTTATGATTTCCCTATCTTACTAGAGAAACTAAAAGACCAGTGGGTCATCTTGCGGAGTTGGGGCACCCATTTCTTACTAGAGAAACTAAAATAACTTTCGGGTTAATCTTGCGGAAATGAGGTGAATTGGTATGCCTAAAATAGGCTTTGATATTTATCCGTAAAAAATGTGACGTGAGTTTATGCGCATTGATAGCCCAATGGTGGCTTTTGGTACTCATATAGTTAGGGGTATCCGCGATGCATGCCTGTATGTGATGTCCCCACTTAGGCATGGATGACGTAGTAGCCCCCCTTTATATGAGAGAGGCAAACGGGTATGTATGTTCGGCACGGAGGTGGTGCGAATGTTATATCATCTAAGTGATCAATCCGTTAAAAAGATGAACCTAATTCAAATAAAAAGAATAAATGACGTTGCATTGTTTCTACTCCTTTTTATGCAGGATGGCAAGTCCGCTAATATTTCTTCAGGTCCGACTTGCCATAGTCAACTCCTATAGGGTAAGTACATGTAAATGCATATTTACATATTAGGATGATGATATGATTGCCTTGTTGAGGAACTAAATTCTTGGAATTGTGTTTTCTTGCATCACACCTTTGCCTCGTTGAGGAACTACCTATTGGTGTGATGGTTTGTTGTTTGTGTTCAGCTTGATGTTTATCACGTGCGATTTTATTGATTTTTGGAATGAAGATTTCTCACACTAGCTTTATTGCTGACCCAAGTGAGCTTTTGCTTCTTGGGTACATTCCTTTGGGAATGTAGCCGATTAGCTTTTCAGGTTTAGAGACTTTTGAGCAGCGTTACGGGAGTTTCGCTAGTGGGGCTAGCGCCGTCAGTTTTTCCTGGTTAGAGTTTTGTTAAAAATTTTAGTTTGTTCTATTTTCTAAACTATATTTTGTCATTGCTGCTAAATTTTTATGTTGTTATTGAATTTCACGTCCCGAGTTTTGGGGGAAACGGATAATCCTACGTGGATTTTAGGATTTCATTTTTCTCAAAAATCGGGGCGTTGCAGTTAATAGTTTTAAATTACAAAAAGTAGGTCTTTTGAGGCATTTTCAATTGTTAAAATCTTATATGATCTACAATTATAAAAATTAGACCTTATAAATAATTTATCCTTGATTTTTTAGAGTTACAGACCGAAATTGGCCCTCTGGATCCTACCCTTAATCGATGGGATGTGCGGATTAATAGCTGGTGCAATATGGACGCACTTGGCAATATGACGCACTTGCAACAAATTTTGGATGGGGAAACCGGGTGTTTATCGGGCCTAGTATGCTTTTTGGTAATGGTCATGGACTTATTCTCCCATGCCGAACAAATGATGGAAGCGTTTGTTTGGCCATTTCGCTCTCCAAGGGTCATATGGCCTTCTTCAAAACATATTTGTACCAAATTTAGAAAGGCAACGCCTACCTCACACCACCATTGATTTTTTTTTTTTACTTTCTCACCCCACCTATATAAACAAAAATCTCCATTTTTTCCCCCTCACCATTCAATATACAATGGTTCCTCCCTCTCCCATTCGAAATCTCTTCCGAATCTCTTTCCACACTCAAAACTCTTGCGAATCTCCTCCCTCTCCCTAAAATTCTCAAAATCTCTTCAAAGTCGAAACCCTAAAACCCAAACTCGATAAATATGCATAACAAACAAACCAAACCTAAAAACAAAAAAATTGAAAATAGGGTAACCTTTGACTAATTTAAACCCTCAAATGAGACCGATTTTCAAGCTCATCAAAATATGACAATTGTAGTGCTATGAGTTATCTAATAAACACAATTTGAATCACTTGAAAATATTTTGAAATGAGCCAGTTATGGTCATTTTACTAAAGTCGTACAAATCTGTCCGAAAAATGAAAACGGAATAGTGTTCCTGACTTTCGACCAACTTATGTGCTCGATCGAGACCGATTCTGAAGTTGGTCAAAACAAAAAAGTTGTAATAGTCCCATTTATCTAATAAACATAAATTGAATCACTTGAAAGTGTTTTGAAATGAGCAAGGTATGGTCATTTTATTAAAATCGCATAAAACTGGAAAAAAATGTTTATGTTCCTAGTGGTTCACAACATAATTTTTTGTTTCTGTTCTGTGCGACTTTACTAAAATAACTATACCTTGCTCATTTCATAACATTTTCAAGTGATTCAATTTTTGTTTATTAGATAATGGAGAGTACTACAAAGTTTGTGTTTTGACCAGCTTGAGAATCAGTCTCGATCAAGCACATAAATGGTCTTAAGTCAGTAACACTATCCCATTTTCATTTTTCGGACAGATTTGCGTGACTTTAGTAAAATGACCATAATGTTTTCATTTCAAAACATTTTCAATTGATTCAAGTTTTATTTATTAGATAACTCATAGTAATACAACTTTTGTGTTTTGATGAGCTTGATAATCAATTTCTATTGAGGGATTAAATTGGTTTGAAAGTTACCCTGTTTTTCATTTTTTTTTTGAGTTTGGTTTTGTCTGTTATGTTAAGTTATGCATATTTATTGAGTTTGGGTTTAAGGGTTTCAACTTTAAGGAGAGTTTGAGAGTTTTTGAGGGAGTGGGTGGAGATTTGCAAGAGATTTGAGTGTGGGGAGAGATTTTGAATGGGAGAGGGAGGAGCCCTTGTCGATTTGAATGGTGAGAGAAAAAATGAATGTTTTGGTTTATATAGGTGGTGTGACAGAGTCTGGTGGTGTGAGAAGTAAGTGGTGGTGTGGGAGAGTAGAATGGTGAGAGAGAGAGGAAATGGTGGTGTGAGGTAGGCGTTGCCATTTAAAAATTGTTAGGTTGCTTTTGGTAATTTGGTTATCTCTTGTTCGCTTTCATTTCATCTGGACTATATAACTCACACTCCACTTATGATATGTGAAAAGTGTGGATTTCGCTCTGATTATCATGTTTCGAAAATGCCCTATATACCTTATGATAATTACAATTAATACCAATAGAAAGTAAACACTGATGAGTGGATTTTTTGTAATTTTAAATAATAACAAATTTACATACCTTTTTACCCTCTCAAATATTGTTAATTATAGCTAAGTCCCTAATATAATTTACTGAAAACCCTTCAATTACTTATAAACTATAAAAAAAACTCTCACATCTAAAATTTTGATTTTTTGTCAAAATCAGCCCCTATAAACATTCATTAATTACACCTAGACCAAATATATAATTTATTTGAAGCCCTCAAATTATTCAAAAATTATAAAAATGCCCTTACATCAAAACTGGTTATCCGCTCGTGACTGGGTCGTGCCGATTGCAACTTCTTGGATTCCCGCTGGTTGGATTCAGTCCTACCACCATTTCGATGTTTCTTTGATTGATTATTATCTTACCCATGGTCCATCATCCTGTCTTCTCTTTTCCTTCCTTTCCAGTTTCCTTGAATGGTTTTCCCTTTCTTGTTCATTTATTCTCCTGGCAGCTTTCATCTCCTCAAGAGAAATGTGTTTTTGGGCTGTTTTTAGCAAGACCGCCATGATTTTTAGAGGTTCCAGGTTGAAAACATAAAAAAGGGGCATATCTTCAGTCTGGTGGTGAAAGTTGTGGCGGCTGTATTATCATTGCATCTATCAATTATTGTCAGTTCGTTAGTAAAACGAGTGACATATTCCCATATCATTTCTTCGGGTTTTTTCTTGACATGGAGGATGTATTGTGGTCCTTTCCTCATCCATTGACTTTTGATGAATCTTGTGATAAAGGCGGTGGCTAACGTCTGGAAGGAGTCTATTGACCTCAGTGGTAGGCTATTGAACCAATTCATTGTCGTGGATGTAAGGCTAATCTAAAATATTCTGCACAAGATCGACTTTGTGGTTTCCTTCAATGTCATCATGTGGTGGCATCATATACTTCGAACTTTGGTGGAGTGGACATTTTTGGCATGAGAGTTATCATGAGGGCGTCAGAGAATGGCGGCTTAGCTAATTCGTACAATACGTTGGGATCAGTGACTCTGATTCTGAACGAGATTTTAGCAAGCGTTCCGTCACACTGTGGAGTCTTTCCCTGGAGGAGTTTGTTGCTCTCGCAGTTTCTGATTGGGGTTTTGTTGGAGTTTCGTCATTCCCTGGAGTTCGGTTGGTGGAGTTTTGCTGAGGCGGAGCCTGGATAGGATCGGCGAGCTGAATGCACTCGTGGGTGAGTTTTTCTAGCATCTTTGTCATGTAGTTCATCTGCACCATAAGCAGGTCTACCCGAGGATCTGTGGCAGTGTCGCCGGATGTCTGAGTTGTTTGAGCTATTCTGTGCTGTAGATCTTGATTGTCGGGTGCCATTGGCCCAATAATTTGAGTTGTCTTGTTCGCAAGTTGCTTGTGATACATTGTCGCCAGTAGGAGAGTTACTGTTATCGTCGTCCGATTGAGGATTTGTAGAGTGTGTCATTTGTTCTGACATCTCGTTGATTATTATCAGATTTTTGTGAACTTTGTCACTGTGGATTTTCTTTTTATAAATAAAACTTGTCGTTCCCCACGAACGACGCCAAACTAATGCGTCCAAATATCGTCGTCCTGAGAGTTTGACCTACAAAACAAATGTTAGACTACTAAATACCATCTTTTTGGTGGCCGAAAGCACTATGATACTTAAGTCGGCAATTTTTTTTTGAAGAATGAAGTAAATCTAGACAAAACTCAGTTAAAGTTCCATATATTTGTCGATGTTCTCTTTACCTTTTATAATGGTCGTATTTAATTCTCTGCGTGACTTAAGCATGTGAGATGCAATGAATCGAGATGTTTCTTGTAACAATCTCCTCTTTTATGGAAATGCATCCGTGGAGGCATAACTCCCCTCACGACTCTTTTTGTGCATTGTTCTTATTTTTTATGAAAGAACTAGTGTTGGACCTTGATTTGGGCTTTGATTCATTCGACCCTGGATTTGAGATTCGATTATGTCTTCTTATAGTGGGCCTTGTCTGGGCATCTATGGTTGGCTTTAACCTTTTTGGATTTTACAAGCTGGCCCAATAGATGAGACGTCGGATTCTCGTGATGGATGTTCTCAGTCACGTGTATGGCCGTGATGTCAGTCTATTTTGATGTATCATCAGTAGTTATTTAGGAACACCGAATTAATCGGAGTTAGGATTATATTGTTTCCCTATAGATACTCATTGTGAAAAGAATATAATAAGCTTTGAATTATTTAAAATTGTTTAATTTAACATATCTAATGAGAAAAAGGGCCTTGTATGAACAATGTATGAGGAAAAAAAATATGACTATCTTAAGAGCTATAATGACAATTGACCCAAATAAAAAATATGTGAACAGTAAAATTGTCTTCGATCTGATTTTTCTTTTTCAGTTTTTTTCTCCAAACTCTATGTTATTTACCAAAAAACGTCAAAAGTGGGTAAAAATTGCAATGAGTGTTTATGTAATTCAAATAAAAATACTATTAAATTTTTTTTACTATTTTAACCTCCTATATTTAAACTATTTACAATAGATACCAAACCCCTTAAGTATTCATTAACTATCCTTAAGCTCTTAATATAATTTATTTAAAGCTCTCCAATTAATTATAAATTATATAAAGGCTCTTATATCGAACATTTGTATTTTCCATTTGGTCCTCCACATTACATAATTTTATAATCAAACTCAGCCCCTCACAAACATTGACTAATTATATTTATGTCCCTAACATAGTTCATTTGAAGCTCCTTATTTATTTATAAACTATACATAAGCCCTTAAAATTATGTACAATTATTTTTTTAGAAATTAAATAATAATTTTTTTCTTAATATTGTAATAAATAAAATAATGAACATCCGCGCATGTAGAGCGCGTCGACACTCCAACATATTTAAAGATATCAATCTCTTTGCCCTGAGTTGCTTTCAGACATTGCTTGATTCTAGCACAACGCGGACCCTGCATAGTAGAGGGACACCAACCTATTCTGCAATCACTCATTCATGTTTGAGCTTTGCTAGGGGTCGAGGGAGGGAGCGAGGGAAAGGGGCGAGATAAGCGCATCGGCTTTGAGATGCACAATGTTGCTCATCTCGAGGCGAATGGGTGGCTTCCACCCCTCGCCCCTTTCCCTCGTTTCCTCCCTCGACCCCTAGAATTTGCGTTCATGTTTAAATGGTGCATGGCAAGTCTGATTTCAGTGGTTGGTGACTCTTACCTAGACCATTTAATTTTTAAGGAACCGAGTAAGCCAAAAGAAAAATAAACAGGCAAATTTATATAAAATTCTTATTGATCCCTTCTTGTCTAAAAATAGGCTGGCAAAAAAAAAATCTTTCCTTAAACTATTCAATATGTTATTATGAATCCCATATTAAATCTTACAATTCATGATTTAAATTCCGATTGCAGTTTACTTTTTTCCATTATTGGTAAGTACACAACATTGATTACAATAGGAGTAACCTGAAGTGTTAATCTGGAAAATTGAAGAGGAAACAGAGTGCATGCAATGATGCAATCAACTTCAATTGATAAATTCTTACAAAAAAAAAAAAAAAAAAACTTCAATTTATAATTGAATGTAATATTTACAGTGGATTGATTTCACTTACATTGATATTATTAATCCGAAGTAAGAAGAGAAGAAAACAAATACAAACGTCTAAGTGTCCCACTCAAACATGTCTCTTGTAACCTTTGTCATTGGCATCGTTCAAGAATTAGTAGTACCATCAGCCAACAAAGCATTTGTTGCACAAAGAAAGTTGATGCAACCATATGTACAGCAGGACTAGGTGCTGCCTCTGTCCTCGCAACAAACTTGAAGGCTCACATAATTCTTATTTAAATCATGGAATGAAAATATGTGCAAGGAATGACATATGTCATGTTCTTTGCACCCATTTTAATTTTATGCACTTGTTAACACGCGCGTAGGAGCCAATAAGCTTTATAATGTGAATCGTATTAGAAGATCACATTTGAGACGAATCCCATTTTGCTCTGTAAAACTTAATAACTGGGCATAGAGTAAGTCTAGCTAGCCATGTTTGATAGCTATTTTTTAGTTAAGTTTTAGTTTATTTATACTTTTTACCCATCTCTTTAAAACACAATCACAAACACCATTTATAGAAGAGGTAGAAGTGTAAAAAAAAATCAAACTTTGCCCAAAAATAGCTACCAACATGGGCAGATCTACTAAGGGGCAGCCCCCTCTTAACTTTCAACTCCCCCTCTCTCAACTTTCAAAATATGTTTAATAAATACTTAACTTTACAAAAAATGTATATTACAATTCAAGTGCTAAAATTTTAAAAATGTATATTTCATAATTAAAAAAAAATGTATAACGTACTTCACGTCTTTAATAAGACGGGTCGATCATATCAGAAAAAAATGAGTCGGGCATCTTAATGCACATTTAAAAAAAAACGCTAAACTTCATGTTTTGGCTAAAGATTGGGGGAGAACTTATTCTCGACGTTTAAAATTTTACTCCAACATATTCAATTTTGATTGAGTATAACCCTAAAATTTATAATATATATTTTTACCTTAGATTAGGCTTACACTTCAATACTTACTCAGCGAAAACGGAATAGGAATGATGTTCAGTACAAAATATTTAGCAAAAATAAAATTATGTGGAGTGCCAACAGCACGGGACATACTCTAGTCAATTACATAATGTATAATACAATATGATAATTGTTCAATAAACTGTTTTAAAAAAAAATTTATGTTGTTATAGTGGTTAAAATTTTAGCATTTTTAGTAAACGATCTGTATTCGATACTCTTGGAACGTAAGAATTTTTTATGGCTATTGACAATTATTATTTCTGTCATTGTGACATGCCTCCACTTTTTTTTCATTGCAATTTTTTATGTAATTGCGAACATTAAAAAATGAGTTGTTTGTTCACAAGTGATATAAAACCTCCAAAAAATATTTAAAATAATAACTATATAACTCAATGAAAATATATATTATTAGCCAACTCATACAAAATTTGAAGCTCATATAAACCATTTTTTCTATGAAATTGTATTAGGATTTTATTATGTTCGCAAATTTCAGGTTTTTTTAAGTTTCAGTTAGATACTTATCCTAATTATTTTATAATTTTAGTAATATATTTTAGTTATATACTTGCTAAGGTTATCGATATTGTAATCTTATTTTGGCTTAAATTTGGAGTACATTGGATTCAATTTGGTATATGCAATGTATTTTGATAGCTGTAGTTTTTTTATTAGTTATTCGTTTGGATAGGAAAAAAATTTCTGGCTCCGCCCTTGATAAATATTGTTATCAACTATAATTATTTATCACTTCGCCCCTGACAAAAATCCTGAGTCCACCCCTGGCTACCAAACCTGACTGGCTAGAATTGTTGCTGGATATAAGTCGCATTTGAAGTCTTCTAATTATTTTTTCTTATTTAAAGTAGAAACTATTGTGTTATCTCCCTCTTAATCAAATTACATACCAAACAAACGTCTCCATATATGATGCACTCGGTCAAACGATCATGAACAAGCACATTAATGGCAATGGACACAACAACTTCATTTAGGGGATGAGATTTACACTCTGGGCTTATATTAGGCCCAACCCATCTTCTCCTTCATATATATTGGCAAGAAATACAAGTACTCTTTGTTTTAACCACACCAAGTCAGTCAATTAAAGAAATTGATTCTAAATTAGCTACTCTCAATTTAAAATCAAACCTTCATATCAATACCCTATCAAATCCAGGGTTATTTATGGATTCTGATAGCAATGATGATTTTGATCCTATGGCAGAATTGGATCATTTAAATTACATCCAATATCAGGGTTCATAACGGCTTACCAACATACCTTACAGGTTTACCAACGCTATCAACGACTAACCAACAAAACCTAGGACTCACCAATACTATTCCCCCCAATGAAAAGGAACATGGCTCTGATACCAATTTCTACCCAGGATTGCTAACAAAAGAGAAGACAAATATAGAAGATACAAAATAGTAGGAATGAAGAACAATTAGCAGATAAAATTTACAACATTAAAATTATTCTTTAAACTATTAAAGAGATCGATACAGCCTCAAGCCAGTTTCCTGGTTTACACTTGGGGATTATCTGTAAGATCGAACTAAAATAGTCCATAGAATAAAGTGGAAAAGAAATAAAGATAATGCATGATTTATTAATACTAGAAATAATTTACAATATGAAAACTGAAAGAAGGAAGCTTACATGGGAAAGGCGTACCCTTTACTGAGAAAACAAACTACTTAAATAGAAGAGAATGAGAGAGGATAAGCCTCGCTGGAGGATAAGGAAGAGGGGACAACTTGTCTTTTTTGAAAGAAAATGCAAATACTATTCACTTTTGGGTGTTGGCAGGAACTGTTGAAGATGCTTTGACTGTTTCTGCTTTTGTAGTGCTGGAACCGTGGCTTCATGCGGATGCCTTTTTGAAAAGAAAGATGTTGTCAGAACCGAAAGCATTTTTGTTTGTAGTGACTGATGGCAGATGTTGCCTTTGTAGGAATGGAAAGTGGGTCCATCAATCATGAAGGGAGAAGACATTGTAGCAATCGTCTTCATTGAGAGGGATTGTAGATTCATCGTCTTCGTCTGAATCTTGTGAACAGATCTTGGACAATGTTTCTAACAGTTAAGCTTTTGTAGGTTTCCCTTGAAGCTGCTTCCCGATATGCTGTCGAAGAAACTTGGCGTCAGAAGGGGATTCAATTGGAGTCGCCTGTGGAGCAGGGGACAATTATTTGTTTGAGAAGAAGCGAAGAACTCCTTCCTTTGTAACCTTTGAATGGTCAAACTGTGCCCACCATTTAACTTTGAAACTGCGGCAGAACCACAAGGGAGCTTGCTTGGATTGAAATGGAGTTGAAAGGGTTGTACAGACGTAATCCCAACAACGGATCCAAGACAAACAAAATCTGATTAAGAACCATAAAGATAAAACCTGTTCTGAAGCAGAAATCGGGGGCTGGTGATTTTCTTTAAAATTCTTCCAACCTTCTTGGATAGCAGGGGGAAGAATTTCTCGAATCGGACCAAATTGATTCCACCAAGTGTGTTGGAACAAAAAAGGAACAAATTTCTGATTGAACTTTTTGTAGAATATGAAGAACTAGGAATGGCCACAATTCTGCGATTGAATGAAGAACGCTCTTGACGAGGCAAGCTTGTAGTCAAGATAATTATAAGTTTGAGGAACATAGCTCACAGAGAACTTCTTGTGGTAACGCGGGACCTGGTGCCAATCGGCTTCTGAAAGAACTTTAAGAATCTGACACTTTGAATGTGTGATTCTTTCTGGATGAGATTGATCTTGATGATGGGTGATAATCACAGAGTCTGAATCGACAAGAATGAACTCATAGAATTTCTGTGATTTTGTATTGTCTACTTCTTCAACTTGCTGCTGTCGAGGAAACAGATTCTTTGCAATGACCTGGGGCTCTTTGGATAAAGCATACGAAGATGGTTCGTTCATGGTAATCTGATCAAGGCATGCTTTGGGAATGTAAGGATTTGGTGCCGAAGGGCTAAACTTTTGAGAAAAAGAAAACGAAAGGGCATAAGAAAGAGGGGCTTGATGTTGTGAAGTAGAAAAATTCATGGCATATTGGGATTTTGATTTGGGTTTGGAAAAAGGAGGAGGGCGAGAAGAGGATAAGTTAGAAGAACTCATCTCTGAAGGAATTCTCTTGTCAAAAAGTCTACAAGAGAGTTGTCAGCTCCTTTTATAAACTCATTTTCAAAATCAAAGGCTGAAAGATGTCCTTGCCATCTGGCAAAAATCTGTTTGGAAACGAGATTTAAAACATATGCACAAAACGATTGATAAAACTTCTTTTTTGACTGTTGAGTAATTGATTTGAACAGAGTTCCAAATACAGGAATGGTACCGGACTAATTGGATGGTAGTAGAATCAAGAGGATGTTGTTTAAGAATACCACCGTATCCTTGATTAGACGCATCTGTTTCTACAATCTTGAAAGAATCTGGATTGGAAATCCCTAGACAAAGAAGATGCTTGACTAAGATTTGACTTGACGGACAACCTGAGAGCGGGCTTCAGTCCATGAACCTGGGTTTTTCTTAAGCCTAGCAAACAAGGGCTTTAAAAGAACACGGAGGCCTTTGTAAAAGTTTGCAATATAATTGAGGGAACCTAAAAACCTTTGCAATTGGTTTTTATCTTTTAATTCATCTGGGAATTTATTTGCAAAATCAATTGCTCTTGAAATTGGAATGAGAGTTCCATGAAAAATCTTATGTCCTAAAAAACGAACATTGGTTTGAAAAAGATCAATTTTGGTTGGAGAAAGAACTAAACAATTTTCCTTGATAATTCTTTCAAATTGATACAAATGTTTCCAGTGAGCTGGGATTGATTCAGAGAACACAAGTGTATCATCGATATACACAATTGTAAAAGCTGAGAATGAGGAAAGAATATTATTCATGATTCTCTGGAACTCACTAGGAGCATTCTTAAGGCCAAAGGGCATAACATTCCATTCGAAATGGCCAAAGGGAACATTAAAGGCTATTTTGTATTTATCGAAGGGATGAATCTGAATTTTCCAAAATCCAGATTTGAGATCAAACTTAGAGAATACACAAGCATAGTGTAATCTTTTGAGTAAATCGTTCTTGTTAGGTATGGGGTACCTAATCCATTGTAAAGCCTGGTTTAAAGGCTTGTAATTGATAACCAAACGAGGACTTTCTCTTTCTAATTCAGTAGCTTTTCTAACATAAAAGGCCGACGAATGAGATTATTAGAAAGCAAAGTTTGGATCTCTTGTTTACAATATTCCATTAATTCAACATTCATTTGAATTGGCCGAGATTTAGTGGGAGTCATTGTTTCTTTGAAAGATGAATCATAGGGAAGATGAACAACATGGCGTTTACGATGCCAAAAAGCATTAGAAGTTCAGAACATAACTCTTTCTTCAAATGTTCTTGGTACCGAACAATTTGATTTTGGAGTTTAGAGTCTTGAACTTGTCTATCAATGCGTTTATACGCAATGTCAGCTTTAAGGAATTGTAAATGTTGTTGTTTTTTAGAAATGAGATTTAGAAAACAAGCATCTCGTTTGATATGATTGATTTCTATCATTTCTAGTTTGAAAAGAAAGGAGAATTCAACATCAGTTCCAAGGATCTGGGATTTAATGCTAGATTCTGTAACAAAGAACGGATAAATTGCAGCAAAAAATGGAGTTCCAAGAATCATTTTTTGGTACATATCTTGTACAAGTAAGAAATCCTGTTTGATAAAGACTTTACCTTGACAGATGTATGCATTGGTTAATTTGTATTGTATAGCTAACTTTTTATTGTTAGTGGTATACAATTTTTGTTTTATTAATTGAAAATATTTTGTAGGAATGAATCCTTCAGCAACACAATTAAGATTAGCACCAGAATCAACATGAGCAGTGGTTGAAATCACCAGTTCTTTGTTGATAACTAATTTAACAGAAACATACCATTTATAGAGCTTAACTTTATTGATTTCATTAAGAAAAAAAGAAGGATTAATTTCCGTTTGAGGTTCAGAAGAAGAAAGCATATCAAGTAAGGAAGTTGTCTGCAAACTTTGAACACGAAGATCAAGAACAGACTGATTTTGTTTTAAAATCATAATTTCCTTTTTGATATGATTGACTTCTTGCTGAAGATTAGACAAATCAATAGGGATAGAAGAACTTGATCTTTTAAATCTGTCAATTATAGCTTTATGATCATAAAATGGATTTATGACTTCAGGTGATGGTTTTGAAGTTAGATTATGTTTAATGTGTTGAAGATATTCTGTTTTAAGATTGGGATCTCCAATACGATCAACAAAATCTAAAAGAATATTTGATTCTTTTGATTTGGAAAGCATATTGATACTGTGAAGAGCATGGCAATGGCATGCTTCAAGACAGTGATCATCATCAATCTAATTAGATTGATCAGAATCAGAAGAATGATTTAGATTGTAAATTTGAAGTTCTTCGTCTGAAGATTTAGATTCAGAATTCATTAGAACTTGGAGAAACATTTGTTTAATGTCTTCAGGAGCCTGAAGTTCTTGAATCTTTTGGGTTGTTCTATAGTTTTTAGCATAATGTTCTGGTCTAACACATTTAAAGCAAACAGGCTTTGAATGGGATTGGGCCGGACTATTTTTAAATTATTTGGTAGGCTGGGGCTTATGCATACCATGTTTTTTTGGGTTTATTGTAATATTGATTGTACTCTTTGGGTTTGAGTTGCTTAGGCCCATAAGGTTTATTGGACTTAAATTGACGAGCACGATGGGACCTATATTTGAGTTTGGACTGAGATGGTCTATGATTTGGAATCTTAAATTCATCATAGCCATATTGTTGACAGAAATCACCTAGCTCTTTCGGGCCATGGATATTATGTTCTTTAGTTGGGCTTTGAGCCTTAGATCATTACAAATATGCAGAGCACATTTGTTGATAAAAGCAATTATATTTCCAAAGGTAAGACGTTCATAAGGAATGTCATCTTTGTAGATTTCTTGTAATTTTTCTCTAACATTTTCAGCAACGACAGGAGGAAGACCATAAATGAACTTTCTCTTCCAAAAGGGGTTACTTGCATCAGATTGAAACATAACATTTGTAAGGAAGATATATTTGTACCACCGAAAGTGGCTCAAAGTTGGACAATTATGGATCATCAGCAAATCTTTAGATTTGTTTTGGAATTCACTAGGATCTCCCATAAAATGCTTGAGAGTGCAAAAAATCAGAGTATGAACTAAATCAGGATCTCTGTTCCTTGCTCTGTTTTTATGGAGTTAAATAATTGATGAATTTTTACAACATTAAAGATTGATTGTTGTTTTCCTAAGGATAAATAATTATCCCACCATCCTTTGAGTAGACCAGAAAAGCCAGCAATGATAAGAGAGGCAATAGTTTTGTCATTCTTACCTTCACTGCGATGAGCCGAAGCCATCATAACCATTTCTTGGGTTAACTCAATAATATTTTCTTTAGTTAAACCATCTATATTCCAAGTATAGAGGTTACCTGTAGAAAATAATCCGTATGTATGAAGGGATTTCTCTTCATATTGCATACCAGGAAGTGATGGTCCAGGATAAAAATTTCTAGTTCTGGTAAGAGGATTTGATTTTTCCCATAAGGTTTGGGCAAACTTAATGGGATTGGCCTGGTATTGGATGTAATTTAAAGGATCCAATTCTGCCATAGGATCAAAATCATCATTGCTATCAGAATCCATAGATAACCCTAGATTTGATAGGGTATTGATATGAAGATTTGATTTTAAATTGAGACCAACTAATTTAGAATCAATTTATGTTATTAACTGACTAGGTTGTGGTTAAAACATTTTGTTCAACAGACGTAGGTGTAAAGTACGTTGCTGGTTTGGAGATTTTCTGATTAAAGGCTTGCTTTTGAGTCAATTGAGTGTGAGTCAATTGATCTTGAAGAACTTGATCGTGAATCAATTTATCTCCAATCTCATGAAGCAAGATATTGGTATAATTATTTTGTTGAATAATTTTACCAATTCCTTTAAACGTATTATTCGTTTGAGGATCTTTAAAAGGCGATGCTAAAATATCACTACCTAAAGTAGAAAATTTAATTTCTTCTAGAGGTGGCAAAATTGATTTTTTAGCAGAATTTGTTTCAGTTGTATGCCAAAATTTTGAATCTGTTTTTATGACATTGATGCTAAGAATATGCACAGAAAAATACAATTCTAAGAAAGGTAGATTTTCTTGTAATTCTTCACAGAATGCATAAAATTGTTTACCTAATTCATTTCTTTGTTCTTCTATTGTTTGAGCATACAGTTGTTCTCTTTTAGAAAAATTGAAAGGTTTCAAAAAATCTTGTTTAATCCATTCTTTTCAAGAATGGACTCTATTTTTAAAACATTCAATTGTGGGTGTGGAATATCATCCATCTCAGAACGAGTAGGAGATTCCGGATTGTAAATTGGTTGCGGATTTAAGGAAATTGAGGATTATTTCTCATATTAGCAAGATCAAGATGAGGAAGGACATCAGGAGGTGTTTGAGTCCTTGGGATTTGAGAGGGTGCAGTTCTAAAAGAAGAAGTAGATCTTCTTCCTGATTGTGAGTCAGACAACTTTAGACTAGTCTTTCTGGACTCAAAAAATTGAAGTTCAACAGTCAGTCTACTAGGAAATGGCTTTCTTGGTTCTGTGGGAACCTGCCATGTGACTGGAAGGGTGACTTGGCTCCAGTGGATTGTCTTTGAGACAATAACACTAGTTTTCTCTTTGTTAGCCTGGAAGATGATGGTATATCCTTTTGCAGACTCCATCAAAGCCTTAGGACTCAGTTGAGTCTTCATTGACTTGTAGGTAATCTTGTAGATCAAAGCCAAAGGTTTTGATCCTGGAAGCATATCAAATCCAGAGGTCTAGATATTGAGAGTCAGAGTCTCAAGGACATTTGGGTTCGAAAGAGACACTGAGAAGTTTGGGTAGCAATCAAAATAGATTGGACCCATTGCAAGAGTTGACTCAGCGATTCCTAAGAGAGAATCATCAAACCTATTGTGCCGACAATCACGAAGAGCGATCAAAACACAGGTGTCTAATCCTGTTCTTGTCAAGGGTTTAATCCCAATTTGAATCAATCCAATAAGGATATATTTGTATTCTTGATTTTGCAATATTGTAAAGTTTCATTTGAAAACAATTGTTTTGAATCCACAGATGCATAAAAAAATATAGTTTGTTCAACCATATCGACCAGATCTTCTGTTTTTTGAGGAAACAGAGATTTTGAAATGTTGTAAACATTTTTGTAAGGAATTTCTGGTATTGACTATTTTTGTAAATTCTTTTCTACATCAAAAAATCTACATTCCATATGGTTTATACCTTTTGGAATCTGTCTTGACCTAGAGCTAGAAGCTCGGGTAAATTTTGAAAGCAAAGAAATACTGTCAAAATCTTTTAGGTTAGAGGATTGGGACACTGTACTTAGACTACCTATAGCTGGAACACCAGTATGGGACCACCTAACCCATAAACACTGAGCTCACCATGGCGACTTACTCAGGATTCATAACGGCTGACCAACATACCTTACAGGTTTACCAACGTTATCAACGACTGACCAACAGTACCTAGGACTAACCAATGTCCTCGTCCTCCTTTAGAAAAAAAAAAGAAAAATAATGAAAGTCACGGTGTGTGATTCGGTACTGATCAAGCCTTTGGAAGAGACTCCCAAATGCATTTTGCAAACATCTAACATGGATCGATTGTTCAAAGTGCATGCACACACATATATATAGAGCGTATATTTCTATAAACCTAATGGTTCTTCAAACTTCTTTGTGCAAATATATTGAAGGATGCATTAAAAAAGGCATTCATTACGTTTTACCCTACAGCGGGGAGGTTAAGAAGAGATAGAGATGATGGAAGAGTTGATATTGATTGTAATGGACAAGGCTCGATCTTGCTCATGATACAGACTCAGTTCTTGAAGATCTTGGTGACTTTACTCCCTCCCTTGAACTCATGAAACTTGTACCTGATATTAAAGGCATGACTTCACCACCCATTTTGCTGGTTCAGGTATGGGCTTTAACACTTTGTAAATTTTAAATTGACCAGACAAAGTATATATGTTAATTAACCTAAAACTTGAATCCAACTTATCATCCCTACATGATACCGTGATTTTCATTTTGCGCAAAAGTATTATTTTAACAACTTTATCAGTACCCTTAGTTGTTTTCTAAATGTTGAAATCTTTGTCCTCTTGACAACGTTATCATTACTCTCTATTTTCATTTTTTTCTAAATCGTCATTAACAAGCTAAAAAGGTTTTGTTTTTCTTTTGTTTGTTTTTTTCCCTCTATATAATCTCACTTTATCAGCCATCAAATTCATAAGAAAAACTCATTGTGAACACTAATGCTTAAAACAGTGATTTAACCAGAATCAAAAGACAGTTATATATATAGATTATTTGTTGGGTGCATGCAGATAGATGTTGTTGAGAATTTGTCTTTTTAAAAAATTGAAAACAAATAAGTGTTTATCTGGTTTTGAACCCTGGACCTCTCCCCTGGTTTGATCTTTGTATCACACTCTAATGAATAGTCCCATATCTACTATATATCTCTTTGAGGTAGAGTATATAAGGAGATAGTTAGGACTTGGGTTTGGACCCCTTGGGGGTACCACTCTTTTATGAGGAGGGGAGAGATAGACTCTCGCGCCCGCCGCCGCCGTCCGTCCGGTCGGGTCGGGTCATTTAGAAAGCAAATTAATTTTTTGATGAAAATTCTTTTGCTTACCGATTTGTGCGCCATGTTTTTCATATGCGTGCTTTTCAATCTATTTATACTCCCATCTCATATTGGAGCCAAGTGAAAAAATGTAGAACAACAGAGTGGTTGCGAAAACAGTTCTTGCTTATTCTTCTTCTGAAACAGTTTTTGCAAATAGAGAAAAAGAGAGAAACTTGTGAAGTTCTACTAAACAATTTTTTCAAACAGAGTTCTTTAGCTTCTTCGATATCTGTTTTTTCAAAAAAAAAAAAAACAGTTGCAACTCCGAAATCAGAAACAGTTCTTGCGTTTTTACAAAACAGAGACAGATCTTGCAAACAGAGTTGAGTTTTGTTTCTTCCAAAACAGTTATTGCAAACAGAGTTTTGCTTATTCCAAATCTGTTTTTGCAAATAGAGTCATGAGTTCTTCGAAATCAGAACATGTTTTGAAAACAGTCCTTATTGTGTTTCTGCTTCTTGCCGATTTTGATTCCGAGCAAATAAGGAGATTAAGGGTGATTTGTATGTCGTTCATCTATTGTGCATTTTTGAACGAGACAGAGAAGATTCTGGGCTGTTTTATCCTGGGGACGGCGGGGCTACGAAACTGCTAGCACAATCTTAAGCAGAGCCGCGAAACGTCTTAAAGAGAGCGACCTAGTCCGCGACTCAACCCAAGAAATACTGGTACCATCGATCCTAACTATTTATTGGAATTCTTTACAGCAGTTGAATCTTATACAGAAGTTACAACAAACAGGTACGTTAAGTATGAATTTACTTCATAGATTTCATTTGTTTGTCAAAGAATGTTTGATTACATGAGTATGCTTATTTGCAATTACTATTGTTCGTATGCTTAATGTTTGGATGGAAATTATGCTTTATATTTGCATACTGGAATTTACTTAAGTAAAACATCCTATACATTATTCTAGCAAAATAATTAGGAATGTCTTACTGTGACATTATAGGTGCTGATCCATATAAGCAGTTTCAACAATTTTAAGACGTGTTCTTTCTGCCATGATTACAAATACTGAATTTGCTAAACAAAGTTTGCATGTATTTGTAATACATGAATGCACACATGTGATCACACATAAGATTTGAGTTAAGTGTAAAAGAAGTGAATCATATATAGATGGATATATATAGATTAGCAATGAACAGTTAATATTCTGAACTCAATGCTTTTTGTTAGCATAAAATTTCTGAGTCAGGAACTTAGGCTTCTTTTAGAAATTTATCCAACTGTTAGTAACAAAAATATGTCTTTGATCTATATGCTTCACTTCCTACAAATGTAATGCACACTAGAAGTGAAGTTGAGTTATGATACTGACTTTAGCTATGGACTATTCCTTGATTCAAAGGGATCCAAGGATAGGTTGCCAAACATTACTTTGATGAGAAAATATTAGTAGAAGTTGTGCTCTATAAGCTTATTGACATACTGTTTTGTTATGCAAGGATGATTATGTGCATTTTGATTTTGACTCTTATTTATGGTTATAGATTAAGTTATATCCTCATGATTCTCATGTATTAGTTATACGCTCGTTGATTGGAAAAATCCTTCAATTGAGTTTGAGAATCTTTTCCTGTTATGTAACAAACATAAAAATGGAGTAGCAGCCATGTTTATAAAGGTCATATAAGTCTAAAAGTAATAAATGAGGATATGTTTGAAAGCTTTGAAATATTGTTTTTGAAGAGCCAAACAAAATACATGAATGAGACACTTTCCTTGTTTTGTACAAGTTGGACTATTCAAGGAAGTGTATGTTATTGCCATGTTGCTTCAATGTGTCTGTTTGTTTTGGATCCCATTCGCCTAAACAAACTTTGTTCCAAGGATTGAAGTTTAGTTTTGTTTGCACTATGATGCTTTAATGTATCCTTGGGTAGTAGTGTTTTGTTGTGAAATTGGGATGGAAGCAAGTTTCTCCATTTATTTATTTTATAAATTGGTTATGGTAGAATCTATGCAAGGACACAATCCATGGTATTTTTTGAAAAGTTTAGAAAGAGGGTTATATTTAAAGATCCACATGATTTAGAGTTTTACAACTACATTTGCAATATCAGATATCTTTATCTATAATGGTGGGTTACCATGTTGTGTATTTTTTTAAAGATATTTTTATGGTGACTTTACTACCATATTGAAATCATATTAATTATGATTAACGTAGTTAGAGATTGACATACATATACACATGTTGACATGTAAAATGTAGTCTAAACTCTAAAACCTTGGAGGAATAGAATACCATGCTTTAAATTTAAATTTCATAGAAATTTAACTATGAAATAGCTGCTTTTTTAGGCTTTCTGAGTTGGAATATCATGAAATCTGAATTACTAAATTCCATTTGAACATTTCGTGAGAAGTGAATAATATCATCTATGCATGTTACTCTTTAGATAATGAGTATGCAGTTATATGATAATTATGTTATGCATTTTTGATGATTCAGTCTATTTTGGTGAGAACAATAATTGATCTATTGTGCAAATTAGAATGCCTCTAATTATCAATACTATTGACTGAAAGAAAAACCTTGTGTTTAATGTTATAGTTGATGTTTGATGTTAAGCTAACAAAAGGAGGCTATAAGGAATCATTTATATACAGATTGACCTGTGGATTTTGTTCTTGATGTCAATACATAAATGATTTTGCTTAGACCATAAGTTGGTCGAACTTCCACATGAGGACATGTATTCTTATGGAAAGGATATGTTCTCATGATGATGATGTTGATGGCAATCTAGATCAATTGAAGCTATTGCTTGATTTTGTTGCGGAACTTTGTTATCAAAGTCTGCAACTAAATTCCCAGAGGTTGAACAAATATAGCTTGATGCTTACATCAAAGTTTGAAAAATTCAGAAGCTGAATTTAAGGTACGTGTTCTAATGATATTCTTAGTTGATCCTTGAACTTAAAAGAAAATGAAAATAGCGAGATGAATAGAATGGGTATTTTATTCGATATTCTCATTTTATGGGTCCTTAAGAGTTGAATGCATGGTCATCTTCAGATAGCAAGAAGACCGTCACTTAATATGCATTCAAAAAGGTAGCTAAACCTGTTTTTGACAATAGATTAGAAGGACCGAAGTTCAAAAGTCCCTTAATGGGAAGCTTTTTTTATACATGCTAAAAATAATTTTGTGGATTCTGATTTTTTGTGAAAAGATTTTTTGTGTTTCTCAAGGAATTTTCATGAAAAGATAAATTGCATTTATTTTTAGGCATAGTGGGGTTATTTCGAGGAATAGTGGGGGTATATCCTCAAATAACGTGCCTATGATAAGGATGCATGAAACTGATAAAGTCATAGAATCTGAGCCTAGGAGAAGTAAACGGAAATGAACTTCTTGGCCCCGATTACTATGTATTTTCAGTAAAGAAGGTTTCCCTTAGATTTCAAGGAGCCTTAATAGATGCAATTGAAAAGGTCATGAGGTACCTTAAGAGGACTAAGAACCTCGGATTACAGAAGTTTTCCACTGTCCTTGAAGGATATAGCGATGCTGATTGGAACACCCTTTCAGATGACTCCAAAGCCACCAGTGGCTATAATTTCAATATAGCTGGTGGAGCTGTTTCTTGGAAATCAAAGAAACAGACCATTTTGGCACAGTCCACGATGGAGTCAGAGATTATAGCATTAGCTACGGCTAGTGAAGAAGCAGGTTGGTTGAGAAACCTGCTAGCGGAGATCCCTTTATGGGAAAAACTGATTCCAGCTGTCTTGATCCAATGCGATAGTACCGTGGCTATTGCAAAAATACAGAACCGTTATTATAACGGCAAGAAACGACAAATACGTCGTACGCACAGTACGGTTAGAGAATTTCTATCTACTGGTGCTGTGAGAATGGATCGTGTACGAACTGATGCGAACATGGCTGATCCTTTGACGAAAGGATTAGCTAGAGAGAAGGTTTTCAAAACCTCGAAAGGAATGGGACTAATGCCCTTAGATTGTTGAGTTATTCACGATGGTAACCCAACCTATAGACTGGAGATCCCAAGAAATAGGTTCAATGGGTAATAACAAGTCGTGAATGATATGATGTGAATCATGCTGACAAAATAGCAATCCCATTCCTAGATTAAAGCATGAATTCCTGAAGCGATAGTAGGATGAGTTGAAAAACTCTTAATGAGGTCTATACTCTATGTGGAGTGGAGTACCTAGCTACAGGAGTATTCTTGATAGACTCACCTAAGTGATTGTGGAAGTTTGGCCGCTTCCTATGGAATTTGTGGGCAAAATTCCTAGAGCCTTCACTACACTGGGATATACGTGCATGGCCGTAAAGCACGAGCTTTTTAGACTTCACCCTGGTAAGATTGTATGTGTATAGAGTTCAAAACTACGAGTTACTCTAGTATATTCTAAAGCATGAACACTACGCAAGAGTTCAAGTCGTAAGACACTTTTGTTTATGCACAATCTTATATTTGAAAGATTGCTCGATGAATATTGTTTTAAAAATCCAAGTGGGGGATTGTTGAGAATTTGGCTTTTTAAAAAATTGAAAACAAATAAGTGTTTATCTGGTTTTGAACCCTGGACCTCTCCCCTGGTTTGATCTTTGTATCACACTCTAATGAATAGTCCCATATCTACTATATATCTCTTTGAGGTAGAGTATATAAGGAGATAGTTAGGACTTGGGTTTGGACCCCTTGGGGGTACCACTCTTTTATGAGGAGGGGAGAGATAGACTCTCGCGCCCGCCGCCGCCGCCGTCCGTCGGGTCGGGTCATTTAGAAAGCAAATTAATTTTTTGATGAAAATTCTTTTGCTTAAACGAATTTTAAAATTCAGAAGTGGACTGAAACAGCTCCATGTTTTCTGGCTTAAATCACGCCAAATGAAAACGGCTTCCCGATTTGTGCGCCATGTTTTCATATGCGTGCTTTTCAATCTATTTATACTCCCATCTCATATTGGAGCCAAGTGAAAAAATGTAGAACAACAGAGTGGTTGCGAAAACAGTACTTGCTTATTCTTCTTTTGAAACAGTTTTTGCAAATAGAGAAAAAGAGAGAAACTTGTGAAGTTCTACTAAACAATTTTTTCAAACAGAGTTCTTTAGCTTCTTCGATATCTGTTTTTTCAAAAAAAAAAAAAAACAGTTGCAACTCCGAAATCAGAAACAGTTCTTGCGTTTTTACAAAACAGAGACAGTTCTTGCAAACAGAGTTGAGTTTTGTTTCTTCCAAAACAGTTCTTGCAAACAGAGTTGAGTTTTGTTTCTTCCAAAACAGTTCTTGCAAACAGAGTTTTGCTTATTCCAAATCTGTTTTTGCAAACAGAGTCATGAGTTCTTCGAAATCAGAACATGTTTTGAAAACAGTCCTTGTTGTGTTTCTGCTTCTTGCCGATTTTGATTCCGAGCAAATAAGGAAATTAAGGGTGATTTGTATGCCGTTCATCTATTGTGCATTTTTGAACGAGACAGAGAAGATTCTGGGCTGTTTTATCCTGGGGACGGCGGGGCTACGAAACTGCTAGCACAATCTTGGGCAGAGCCGCGAAACGTCTTAAAGAGAGCGACCTAATCCGCGACTCAACCCAAGAAATACTGGTACCATCGATCCTAACTATTTATTGGAATTCTTTACAGCAGTTGAATCTTATACAGAAGTTACAACAAACAGGTACGTTAAGTATGAATTTACTTCATAGATTTCATTTGTTTGTCAAAGAATGTTTGATTACATGAGTATGCTTATTTGCAATTACTATTGTTCGTATGCTTAATGTTTGGATGGAAATTATGCTTTATATTTGCATACTGAAATTTACTTAAGTAAAACATCCTATACATTATTCTAGCAAAATAATTAGGAATGTCTTACTGTGACATTATAGGTGCTGATCCATATAAGCAGTTTCAACAGATGTTAATCAAGCTTCTTCGTCATATGCTTCTTCTAATTTCAAAGTAAAAGAATTGAGTATCAATTTAGTCTACAATAGAACTTTTTTTTTTTTTTTTTTTTAATTTCAATAGAACTTGTTTTAATGCATTTTTTTTGCCATTTTCTTAATTTCAGTATCTCATCCAAAACAAAAATATTCACTTGATATGCTCCCAGATGTGATTAAGATGTTTGGATCAAGAACTGTATATCATGTCTCCTATGTGATGATATTTAGGATATAGTAGTGTGTATTATCCAAACCTTGTCCCAAACTCATGGAACTTTGAAAGTCCTTTATAGTCTATGCAAGAGTTTTATGTTAAGATCTATTATATTTCTTTAAACCAAGACTATTGTAAGATTAGTGTAGTGTTCAACATGACACTACACCAAATTGACATATTTGTAACAATCTCAAAACAATATAATTGTTGTGTGTTGTAAAATTTTACCAAACAATTTCACAAATAAAATTATACGATAATTGGGTCACCATGAACATATAATATGGTGCTGCAAGTGATACTATTCATGGTGATCCAATTTATTGTATCACTTTATTTGTGAAACTCTTTTTCAAAATTTTGACTGAATTTAGTTTTGATTTGAAATTGTTTGATGGACTGTTACATCAAAAAGTGATATTGCTTAGGGTGTTGTTACAAAACTACCCATTTGGTGTAGTGGAGTAATTGGGTTTTGTGCGTGGTCGATACGTTTGCCTAAGCGTCACTACTGTACATTGGAAAGCCATCTTTCGGATTCTATGATATCTTTGAGGTATTTTGTACCTGAGTTTGTTGTTTCCATTCCTCCTCTTTGGAACTTCTGGCAACTAGGTTTTAGGTTTGTTGTAACTTGCATGGAAGTCGATAGAAACATCAAGATATGCACAAACATTTGGAGGATTTCATTATCGTGCCTAAATCACGCCATGTCACCCTAGTTGTAGAACATGATTTCATGATATTTTTTAGAATTTTTGTTGAAAAATGAGTGAGGCTAGGGAACCATGTTTTGCAAGCAGGATGATGTGGCATCACCAGAAAAGGTCTTTAACAACCTCGAGATACACATAAAATTTTAGAGATTGTATCATTCTTTCAGTATCATGTTAGCATAATAAGGCAAATCAACTATTGTCACACATCAATAGATAGAATTCTGTAACAACATGTTATTTAGAGAGGTTAGACTAAACTTTAATCCTATGCTTCTAAGAGTAATTACAGTTAAATAAGTGAGAGGAGTCCTAATGGAATTGGGAAACCGTAATTAGAGTGGGAATACGGTTCTAACCGTCAGGTAAGTGGAATAGCAGCTTTAGGCTATTTTGATAATTTTGATGGGCAGTTACTTGATGGTTTTATTCCACGTTTATATAAGGCAAGTCCCTGGTCTCACAACAAGCACAAGAACAACCCCTCTAGTCCCATTAAATGAGTGTTGAAAAAGGTTGCAGAGACTGGAAGAACTTGCATTACTGATCACCTTGTTTATTGCTATGGCTACAGGTTAGTAACTGGTTTCGCATGAGTATATGAAAGATATATTTTAGTACTAAAGATAACATGTGGTATCATAACGAAGCTCATATGGATCTTGTTCTAATTTATGGATTAACTAAGTTACAGATTACATGCTATATAATTTTATGTATTTCATATAGATAATTATTATTGAATGCATGATTAGATATAAAAAACCTGTTTTTTTGACAGTTTTGTGCAGAAAAGAATATGAATTTTGTTGATCATTCTCTACATAATCTAGCCAAAGCATTTTGTTTTCTGTTGTGGTTTACAAATCATAGAGTAAACATATGTAAATATGTATACGATCACAGAAGTTGTGTTGTGATGTATTGGACAACAACTCATCCAAAGAAGGGTTGTTTTCATGGTGTCATATCATGGTGTAAGTATATGCAAATCATTCAAGGATTCTCTATCCAAAGATGTGAATTGTTGCATAAGGATATTTGTGTATGTTTTACAGTAGTTATATGATAAAGAATAAATAAAATACATGTCATAATTATCTACATGATGATGTAAAAGGTTTTGGGGTTACTGATGTGCAAATTGTAAACAGTTTTGGATGTGGTTGCATTTCCATTGAACCATCCTGCTATTGAACCACTGCATAGAAACAACTATAAAAAATGGAAAGTGGATACAGAAATCTACTTGGCGACACATGGCTTCGATTTGGCTTTAAGGGGGGACAAACCAGATTTGCGAACAAATGGATACAAGGCATGGGAAAGGTCCAACAGTATAATCATCAAGGCGACGCAAAGTTAATGTCAGATGCAGTTAGAAGATGAATCACCGAGTCAGACAATGCCAAACAGTACTGGAAAAGTGTGGAAGGCAAATTCAAGGAATCCGACAAATTGTAGAAAAGTTAGCTTATGGAAACCTTGACATCAATGAAATTTGATGGCATTGGCAGTGTGAGAGAGCATGTCATGAAGATTATCAAGGTAGGAACCTAACTTAAAGAACTTCAAGTACTACTTGATGAATCTTTCATTGTTCATGTTGCATTGAACTCTCTGCCAACTAAACATGGTCAATTGTTGAGTACTTATCATGATGTGGATGATAAGTGGGACTTGAACAAGTTAATTTATGTTTGTGTTCAAGAGGAGTAAAGAATTAAGAAAGAAAAAGAAGGAAATTCTATCAACTTGGTTGCTGATATTCAAAAGAACCGGATGACAAGTCACATTGCCAAAGATGCTACTAAAAATTCTAACTTCACTAAGAAAACTAAGAATTTCAAAGGAAAGGCAGGGCAGATAAGGAAGATTTCAACTGCTACTTCTGTAAGAAGTCAGGCCATCTTAAGAGGAACTGTTTTAGGTATAAGAAATGGTTAGAGAAAAACAAAGTTAAGAAAACATCTTAGTCAAAAGGTAAACATTTTGTTTCTGTTTGTTTTGAGTCAAATCTTGTTGAAGTATCTTCTGGTTCGTGGTGGCTTGATACTAATTCAACTGCTCATGTTGCTATATCATTGCAGAGCTTCATAAGCAGCAGGAGACCAAGTAAAGATGAAGTTCAAGTCTATGTGGGAAATGGTTTGATGGTTGAAGTCCAAGCCATAGGGTCTGTTGTTTCCAAGTTAGTTTCTGGTATCATATTGAAGTTAGACAATGTTATTTATATAACTTCCATGAGAAGGAATTTAATTTCAGTTTCCCAGTTAGTTGAACAAGACTTTGTTTTAGATAAAGTAAATAAAAGGGGTTTCAATCTTTTCCTACATTAAGTTCTTGTTGGTACTGTTTCTTTAGTTAGAAAGTTATTTTGTTTCAATCTTGCTCCTTGAGTAAATCATTCTTTTTCCATTGAGTCAAGTTCATACACTGAAAATTCCGCAAAGTTGTGGCACAAGAGATTGTGTCATATATCCAAATAAAGAATTCAAATTCTGATTAAGGAAAATATATTAAGAACTTTGGATTTTAAAGATTTTGATGGCTGTGTTGAATGTGATAAAGGAAAGATGACTGGTCATTCAAAGAAATACTCAGTCAGAAGCAACAAATTACTTGAAATCATTCACATAGACATTTGTGGACCATTCCCAAATCCAACTATAGAGGGTCATAGGTTCTTCATCACCTTTATAGATGATTTTTCAAGGTTTTGTTATCTCTACCTAATTACAGAAAAATCAAGTGCATGTGACATGTTCAAAATATTCAAAAATGAGGTTGAAAATCAACTTGATTTAAAGATTAAATTCTTAGGTCGGATAGGAGAGGAGAGTATTATAGCAGATATGACAAAAAAAGGCATCTAGGGCCATTGGCCAAATACCTTCAAGAATGTGGCATTGTTGCTCAGTATAGCAATCCGGGAACCCCACAACAAAATGGAGTTTCTGAAAGACAGAATAAAACTCTTAAAGATATGGTAAGGAGCATGATTAGTCATACTGCTCTTCCTAATTTTCTTTGGGGAGAAGCTATCAAGACAGCTAATTATGTATTAAATCGAGTTGCAAGTAAATCTGTTCAGAAAACTCCTATTGAGTTATGGACTGGTTGAAGACCAAGTCTAAATCACTTGCATATTTGGGGATGTAATGCAGAAGCAAAGGTGTACACTCCACAAGCAAAAAACTTGATCTGAGAATAATAAGTTGTCATTTTGTGGGATATGCATAAATATCAAAGGGTTTCAGGTTTTATTGTCCCAATTATTACACTAGAATTGTGGAAACAGGAAGAGAAAATTTTTACGAACATGTGAGTGTTGCTTGTGAAGGAAGTAGTAAGGGCAGGACTTTCATTTTTGAAGAAAAAGGAGCAGTTCAAAGTAATTTGACTACAAATGTTTTGGCAGTGCCTCCACTAGCTTTGAATAACCAACAAGAAGAAAGACATGAAGAAAAGTTGCAAGAACTAGTAGCTAATGAACCAGAACTCCCACTGCAGCAACAACAAGAAGAGCATTGTACACCAGAAAATAATGTGGCAACTGCAGAATCAGTGCAACTAATACAACCATCTCAACCAAGAGCACCAAACAAAGCAAGGAATAATGCAGCAGTACCGGTGCAACCAAGAATCTCAACTAGGATTAAAAGGCCAGCGATTTCGGATGATTATGAGTGCTACTTGCAGGAATCAGACTTCAATATTTCAGAATTTGAGGATCCTATAACTTATAAATGGGCTATAACTGGTCATAATCCAGACAAGTGGTCAGAAGCTATGAAAGTGAATTGGAATCAATGGGTAGCAATGGTGTTTGGGAGCTTGTCAAACCAACACCTGGAATCAATCCGATTGGTTGCAAATGGTTGTTCAAAACCAAGAGAGATTCAAAAGGAAATATAGAAAGGTACAAGGCTCTATTGGTGGCAAAACGATTCACACAAAAGAGGGCATTGACTTTAATGAAACATTCTCACTGGATTCAACCAAGGATTCTTTTAGAATCATCATGGCTGTGGTGGCACACTTTGATCTGTTTTTACACCAAATGGATGTGCAAACAACATTTAAATGGAGATTTGAAGGAGGAAATCTACATGGTGCAACTAGAGGGACTCACAGTGAAGGGTAACTTGGTATGCCAACTAAAGAAGCCGACATATGGTTTAAAACAAGCATCAAGGAAGTAGTATTTAAAATTCGATGAGGTAATTACTTGTAATGGTTTTGCATAAAATAAAATTGATGAATGTATATACATGAAGGTCAGTGGGAGCAAGTTTGTTATTCTTGTCCTTTATGTAGATGACATATTGTTAGGCTCCAACAATATGTCATTTATGTAAGAAACCAAGCAATTTTTGGTAAAGCATTTTGAGATGAAGAACATGGGTGAAGCATCATATGTTCTTGGCATTGAGATACATAGATATCAAGCACAAGGGTTACTTGGATTATCACAGAAAGGCTACATACATAAAGTGCTTAAAAGATTTAATATGTCAAACTGTCATATAGTAGAAGCACCAGTTCAAAAAGGGGATAAATTTTCTATAGATCAATGTCCCAAAACTAATCTAGAAAGAAAACAAATGCAAGAAAAACCTTATGCTTCTGTTGTAGGCAGCTTGATGTATGCTCAAGTTTGCACAAGGCCGGATTTAGCCTTCATTATAAGTGTTTTGGGAAGGTACCAGTCAAATGCAGGGGAAGTACATTGGGATGCAGCAAAAAAGATACTAAGGTATTTATAGAAAACTAAAGAACACATGCTTGTTTATAAGAGGACTGAAAAACTTGAATTAGTGGGATACAGTGATGCTAATTATGCTGGAAGTAAAGATGATTTAAAATCAACTTCTAGTTACGTGTTCATGTCATGAGGTGGAGTTGTTTCATGGAAAAGTGCAAAGCAATCTATGGTTGCAGCATCTACTATGCAAGCATAATTCATTGCTTGTTATGAAACTACGTCACAGGCAGTTTGGTTGAGGAATTTCATAACCAATCTCCAGGTCATTGAATCAATACAGAGACCTATACAGATCTACTGTGATAATACAGCAACAGTATTCTTTACCAAGAATAATAAAAGATCGGCTGGAATCAAACATTTGGACATCAAGTTCTTGCTTGTTAGAGAAAAGGTCAAAACTGGACAAGTCCAATTTGATCACATTGGTACAGAACTGATGATAGCAGATCCTCTTAATAGAGCCTTACAAGTTGATGTTTTCAATAGGCATGTCAAAAGTATGGGAGTTATGGAAAGTTTTGATGCAGCTATATGACTAGTTAAATAGTTTTGTTTTACAGTATGCAACTCAGGAAGTTTTAAATTTATCTTGACTGTAAGGAGTATGATTTTTGTTCTTAATTGTTTCAGTTTTTTGTGAATCATAATTCATCAGTTATGAAAGTGTTCTGTTTTTAGATTACAAATGAGCTTTCACATTTGTGGGAGCATTCTAAAATGATTGTTTTCAATCATAAAAGAGGACGAGATGAGTATGGGTTTCATTACTCTGAAAGGAGAACCAATTTTCATCATTTGTTTCATTCTCACTTTGTTGGAGTTTCATGTAGACTTTAGTTCAATATTTGTGATCTTGGAGTAGCACTCAAGAAGTTTAAGTATAACTCTCCATTGTCCAATATAGATACTACTGAGCTGACAGAAATATGATTAGTGGATCTAGTTGACCTTAATCTTGCAGCCGGCATACAGAGATTACATGTTGTACTTTATGGTATAGAACAAACTATTGATGTTTTGATTGCCTTAGTGGGAGAATGTTAGCATAATAAGGCAATTCAACTATTGTCATACATCAATAGATAGAATTCTGTAACAACATGTTATTTAGGGAGGTTAGACTAAACTTTTATCCAATGCTTTTGAGAATAATTAAAGTTAAATAAGTGACTCCATTGTCCAATATAGATACTACTGAGCTGACAGAAATATGATTGGTGGATGTAGTTGACCTTAATCTCTCAGCCGGCATACAGAGATTACATGTTGTACTTTATGGTATAGAACAAACTATTGATGTTTTGATTGCCTTAGTGGGAGAATGTTAGCATAATAAGGCAATTCAACTATTGTCATACATCAATAGATAGAATTCTGTAACAACATGTTATTTAGAGAGGTTAGACTAAACTTTTATCCAATGCTTTTGAGAATAATTAAAGTTAAATAAGTGACTCCATTGTCCAATATAGATACTACTGAGCTGACAGAAATATGATTGGTGGATGTAGTTGACCTTATCTCTCAGCCGGCATACAGAGATTACATGTTGTATTTTATGGTATAGAATAAACTATTGATGTTTTGATTGCCTTAGTGGGAGAATGTTAGCATAATAAGGCAAATCAACTATTGTCATACATCAATAGATAGAATTATGTAACAACATGTTATTTAGAGAGGTTAGACAAAACTTTTATCCTATGCTTTTAAGAATAATTAAAGTTAAATAAGTGATAGGAGTCCTAATGGAATTGGGGAAACCGTAATTAGAGTGGGAATACGGTTCTAACAGTTAGGTAAGTGGAATAGCAGTTTTAGGTTGTTTTGGTAACTGTGATGGGCAGTTACTTGATGGTTTTATTCCACGTTTATATAAGGCAAGTCCCTGGTCTCACAACAAGCACAAGAACAACCTTTCTAGTCCCATTAAATGAGTGCTGAAAAAAGTTGCAGGGATTGGAAAAACTTGCATTACTGATCACCTTGTTTATTGCTATGGCTACAGGTTAGTAACTAGTTTCATATGAGTATATGAAAGATCTATTTAAGTAGTAAAGATAACAGATCACGCCGTTGCAAAAACCTGGTTTCGTAATATTTTCTGAAAAAAATTTACTTATTTACTTTGTGAATAAAATTTAATTCTTGTTAAAATCCTAATTAGCCTGGGGTTAACTCGGGTCACACAAATGAGGTATACTTAGATACATAATACATTCGCTCTTTCATGCTCCATAGACCAGTTGATCATAATGCAAATATGATTAGGAAGGAGCTATTAGCAGCTGGATCGGCAAATATCATTCGCTCAAATTCCAAGGGTCCGTCATGAACATAAGACATCATCGCATTATTGAGATCAGGTGACACTTCAAATGCCGAGCTATTTGCCTTGGTGTAGCAGTGGACCATACATTACTTGATGGTACATCTGGTGTATATTTCATCAACTCATGGTCAGACGTTGCTCGAGGTATCAATATCGAAAGTAGTCCACCATTCATTGATTGAACATTGTTGCAAGCACGCGATCCACCCACCCCATCGTTTCCTCATATGGAACTTCAATCATCACCAACAATGAAAACTCTAGTTTCAGACTCAGATTCCATTTAAGTTGCAATATTGAACATATCTTCTGAGCAAATCAACCTCCTAAAGGCCCAATGCAAACAAGGATCCAGCTCAATCATCTATACTTCATATGAAGTTCTAGCAGCCCACATATGGGGCTGTGCATGCAAGGCCCTTGGGCTTGGCGATGATCAAGAGACGAAATTTATGTTCCCGATTCACGCCTACGACCACCACTCCCGGCCGAGTACCTTGGCAATGCAGTTGTTCCTGCATCAACAATAGCCACATCGGGTGAACTGTTGTCTCGGCCACTAGTTGACACAGTTCAAGTCATCCATGACACAATCATACGGGCTGATAATGAGTATATCCGATCGCTGATTGATTATATAGAGCTACAACCCAAATTTTGGCCTCTCACTGGCGCTAGTTGTCCGAATGTGGTTCTTAATAGCTGGTGCAGCATGGACATACTTGCCGCAGATTTTGGATGAGGGAAACCGGTGTTTATGGGAAGGTTGATGGTGATGGTACTCGATTTCTACTTCCAAGATCAACAAATGATCGAAGCGTAAGTTTGGTTATTTCTTTGCCGTGGATCACATGGCCCAGTTCAAAATATATCTTTACAAAATCTAGAAGTTGTTATGCTGCTTTGGATAACGTACTCTATAATAAAAATGGCTTTTCAAGAAATTGCAAGAATGCTGTAACAAAAGTACCATAACATATAATGCAAGTCACTACAAAAAAACAGGCCTTTAGGGACGTAATCAAAATTGTCGCTATAGGCAATATTTTGTTGCCATAAATATTGGGCGATAAAATATTAGTCGTGCAAAGGTTGTCGCGCACATCTCAGTCTCGCAAGCCTTTGCACGACAAAAATAAATCTTCGTCGCTAAAAAATCCTTTTTGCGTGACGACACCACAGCTCTGTCTCGCAAGCCTTTGCGTGACGAAAATAAATCTTCATCGGTACAAAATCCTTTTGCGCGACGACACCAAAGATCATTGCAAAAGGGTGCATCGCGTAATACTGTTTTTTTGTTGCATTAAACTTTGTCGGCATAACACAATCGTGACGATCCCTTTCGTCGCGTTAGACTTTGTCGGGTTAACTCAATGGTGACGAACCTGTCATCGCGCAAGATATTCTTTACGCGACTACAATATTCATCACTGTAATGTTGTCACACAGGTTTCATCGATCCAAACACGCTTGATCTATTCTTATGCGACAAAATTTTTTGTCGCTTAAAGTTCTGTTTAATAATTTTGAAATCTTTTAATTCAAATATTTATTTTAATTAAATTTGAAAATTTATTAATTGAATCGTCTCACGCATAGAAAGGTTTTGCTAATTTATTTAAATACTATTAAATTTACAAATTAATAATGTAAAATCATAATGTATCCATTACAAATTAAAGATTTTAAATAGTACTGTATCGTTATAAATTAAAAAAAACACATCAGTACATTTTTTAGGAATGTGGTGGCTGATGATGGTTTGTCGACAGTAGCGGGAGGCTTGACAAATTAATCCCCTACTGCTGGAGAGCCCCTAATAACATACTCCACCTAGTTGCCTCTTGTGCTTATCGTTTCCCCTCCCGGGGTAATTCCTCCACTTTTGACTGTAATGATGAAACGATTCCGACTGACCGCTGCGAAGCTGAAGATGAAGTGTTGACCTCACGAACTTTAGCTTTTCCCATCCCCCGAACAATCTTTCCGGGTCTTGGACCTAGCGATTCCAATGTCTCCGTCAAAATATGTAATCCTGCATTATGATCGTCCATTGTGAGTTGTTCCAACAGAGTTTCCGGAGGATGCTGCGAGGCCACTCGCTCCATGTAAGCATCCTGCCTTTCCACCATCGTTTCCTTGATTAAAAAAATTATTAAAAATTAATAACTTTTAAAACAACAGAAGTGACAATATGCAAAAAATGCAAAGAATAAAACTTACATGCAACTTCACGACCACCTCATTGCCAGGTAGTGCATAAACATCCTTGAACATGTCGATTTCTGAAAATTTTGAACCCTCCTACAAAACATTGTTAAAATAATAAACCAACTAATAGAAACATTTAATTGAATGTATTGACTAATTAAAACTAAATAATGAAATGAAACATATGAGTTCACTTACTAGACGTCGTTCCTCCACCCTGTAAGAGAAGGGCAATGAACCAGAGTGATGTAAAATTTTCTTTTGACGTCGGTTCGCCTTGTTCGCCTCAGATCTTTTCTGTATAATTATTCAAAAAATATATTAAACATATGCATTATTACATATATAAAAATAAATATGTTTATTTTAATTAAATAAAACGTTAATGCTTACCATAAATGTGGGAGTTCGAAAATGATCGCACAACCACACTCACTCATCAGGCCTATGCCCCAATTTGATTGGGGGTTGTGCCTTAGCACTATCCACATCAGAAAACGTTTGGAAGTATCGGTGGAAATCATGCTTCCAATTCCTGTATCGATCCATGCACGTACCGGTGATATATTCATGAATGTTTGGATCATTCATGTCAAACTCAAAGTTAACCTGAAATTTTAAATAATATTTATTAAAGAATATTAAGGCCCAAAGAGATAAGTTATACCAAATCATGTAAAAATACAAGCATAAACAAGTAAAACCTTCAAAACTTTCTGCATTATAAAGATTTTAATTATTAAAGGTTGAGATGAATGGCTAAAACTTACTGTGAGCGCATCCAACACCTCGGCATGCGTCTCGGACTTGACCTCACTCCAAGATGAGGATGTCATCGGGCAATGGTTGTGAATGATTGCACCGATGTCATGCACCAACAAGCTATTAATCTTCGCCGATTGCGAGCGATGATGAATAGGATCCCACACTACATGAATGCGTGTGTTAGTAGTTCGTGTGATCCTTTGGGATTTTAGTTGTCTACAGGGCTCCCTCGTTTTCTTTGCTGTTGTAAAAAAAAAAATCAAATTGTCGAATATATGAGGAAAACTTAAGTTTATTACCTCTAGGGAGCTCTCCATCTCCTTGGGGGGAGGGGTTTACATCCCCGATCATGGTTACAGTATCGAGTGCAATCTTAGGAGCCGTTGATCGACGGTTTGTTCGTCTGGCGCTTCGTCGAGTGAGAACTTGAGGAACTAATCCAGACGATGAATATTGATTAACTACTGGAACATTTGATCCATGTGCTGGTGGAGTACTGATAGAAGCAGCCCTTGTAGCGGGAACATTAATGATGGAATGAGCTATGTTGGGCGGAGGAGCGGTGACCGAACTACTATCAGCAACAATTACAGACCTACGTTTTCTTGTAATCAAAGAAGCCATCTAAACCAAATAATAAAAACACAACACAACAATTACAAAGTAACATGAAAACAAAGTAAATAGATGCAATCAGTGGAAGATCGTATAAAATAATACATTAACCAGTGTTCTAAAAATCGCAAGGCGCTGGGCGGGCGGTGAGCAGGTGCCTAGCGCCCAGGGGCCTAGGCGGGCGCCCAGGGGCCTAGGCGGGCGCCTAGGCGGTCTTAGGTTTTGTATTATAACTTTAATAATGTCAATATATATATATGCAAAATTTAAAAACATGAAAAATTAACAATCGTGAACAAAATTTATTAAAACTCAAATGACTGAAGTTGGTCATGATGGGTACTTTATATAAATTTAAATTTGTGTACTCTTTAATTTTTCTTCAAATTGCATGAATAAACTCAGTTATGTTTGATAAAATCTACATTAGTAAAATTGGTAACGGCAGATCCTTTGAGAATTCCATTAAGTAATCATCCTTCGCTACATTTAGACATATCATCATTATCATCATCAAAGCCCATTCCCGAGATTTTCTAAAAAAATAATTAAATAGTTTATTTCTAAAAAATAGGAAAGAAAAATAAAATAAGAACACAATCAACCTTATTAAAAAATAAAAATAATAAAAAAATAAAAATAATAAAAAAATAAAAAATCTCCCAGACCGCCTAGACCGCCCAGACTGCCCAGAACCGCCCAGACAGCCGCCCAGGCATTAATCTAGGCGGTTTTCCACCTTCTAGCGCCTAGGCGGCCGCCTAGACCGATTTTTAGAACACTGACATTAACTATGCAATGTATAATGAAGGAGAAAACTTGAATTTCATAAGGTTCGGGAGAAATGTATAATGAAGGAGAAACCTTGTCTTTGATAGCATGAGTCGTAATTGTTAGAAAGAGTTAACAAATTATAGTTTATGTAATGATAAATACATGAATTTTAGTTTATGTTTAACAAGTAGTGAGAAACTCACAGATAGAAGCAGGGACAAAGCATAAAAACAAATTATACAGCTAATAAGTTGTCCCAACAGAACATGAAAGCATCAAAGGACACATGATGGATTTGTGAGCTAACACCTCAGTGCTATATATCCTCTTCAATTGCTAAAAGATTAAAGGCACTCTTCAGAAGAGTGACCAATGTCTCAAATGGGATTCCCTTGGTCCAGACCCACTTACCCACAGTAGAGAGATTGCTATGCTTCCACCCCAACAGCCAGTCATGAATAGTGACTTGGATGGGTTCGGTGATTTTGAATTCCTTAAGGAAAGCCCTCAACACTTCCTTGGCAATGGTGCAATTGATCAGAACATGGTCAGTGGTCTCTTCTAGGTTATTGCATAACACAATGGTTAAGGATTGTCATGCCTCCTCTGAAGGGTTGTCAATTGTAGGAGCTCTTCATTGCTGCAATGCAGTCCAATAGAAGAAATTAGGCTTATGAGGCAAGTGTTTAATCCATACTTTGTTGATGTTATTAGTGATGAACATGCTGCCAGTTAGAGTTACAGTTTCCCCATTAAGAATTCAAATATTCTACTCAACGAAAATCCTTCCTTCTTCCCTTTCCACAAAGTTTTCTACATCTGAAATTACTTCGGAGTTACTAGTGTTAAGGAGCTTACCCACATCTTCCATCTCGCATTCATTGTAGGTTCTTCTAGCCACATTGAGGAGGAGAGTTATCCTAAACATCTGCCACAACTCCATTCTTATTTCTGCAATGTTCAGAAAGGGAAGGAAGACCTCTTTGCGCTTATTCTGAATCACACCATTTATCATACCAATAGTTGATGGTGTTGCCTCTATCAAGGGCTGAAGATGTGAAGGGGTAGTACTGTAGTAGTTATTGGTCAAAGGGAGGATCCTTTTCCACACCCCACATCCATAGGAAGAGTAGTTAGTTCTTTACCTCCAACTGTCAATATAACATACATAATTATGAGCAATGAGGGACCTCAATAGAGCTTGCTTCTCTTCTTCAAATATCTAAAGCCATTGGCTTAGCAGAGCTGCATTGAAAGTATTGGTTTTTCTGATCTCAAGGCCTTTCTTCTCTTTGGGGATGCATACTTTATCCTAAGAGAGAAGGTGGATAGCCTTTTTATCAATGGAAGATCCCCATAAGAAGTCTCTCATGATTAACCTCTCAAAAGATACTAATTCCATGTTAGAGGATACTTCAATTAGCCTCTCAAAATTGACTTCATATTACAGATCCTTACTCGATGGTATCAAGCTCCAGAAGTGCTTCTAGGAGCCACCCACTACTCAATCTGCATTGGATAACTTAATTTTTGTGAATTGCAGCTGAACTTGTCACTACTAAAGCACTTTTCCAAGGAGACTCTGAACTGCAACAGCTACTTCATATCTTCAGGTTTGCATACAGTTTCTTAAAGTTAGTCAGTTTTATGATTTTTCTTGATCTCATGTGGTTATGGCTTGTGCATCTGGTGCAGGTTATTGGGAATTACATTTTACTCAGAATCTAAATTACTAGCATTTTCTCCTCCATTACTTTTTTGATGAACACTTGTTTGGATTAGACTGCCTTGATGTTGTGTGTCTTGAATCATATAGGACTTTTCTGGATTATTTTGACCAACCAATCCAAATCAAGCAAAGAAAATAGGGATGGAGGGAGGGCCATATGAATGATCACTCTCACACACCCCAATTCATCTATCTATAGATTGTTTTGTTGTTAGCTTTAGTCACCTCACTTGATCAAATTAAAAGAGATTCCAACCTCTGGAGGGAGAAGGAAAACAAAGTATGGCATGCACCACCAAGGCACCAACTAAACACACACATACTTGTAATTACGTTAAACCCTTGGCTTAACAATATAAAGTTGAGTAGTAAAGCAGTAGGGGAAGCTAAGAAGAGAGCGTATGATGTTCTTTATAATAGGCTAGGTACGAAGGAAGGGGAGAATGATATTTTCAAGATAGCGAAGGCTAGAGAATGAAAAACTAGGGACTTGAGTCATGTTAAGTGTGTTAAGCATGAGGATGGAAGAGTCTTAATGTGGGATAAAGCTATTATAGATAGATGGAAGGATTACTTTTGGAACCTACTCAATGGCACACATGTAGGGGAGTTAAACTTGGAGGGGTATGCTTTAAAGGAAGGGAGAGATCGCGTGTTCCATCGCAGAGTTAGTGCCACAAAAGTGAGAAAAGCTTTAAAAAGAATGAAGACAGGGAAGGCCGTTGGACCGGATGATATACCAATTGAAGCATGGAAATGTCAGGGAGAAGTTGGGATTCAATGGCTAACTAAGCTCTTTAATAGGATTTTGGAAACTAGAAAAATGCCAGATTCATGGAGGCATAGCATTGTGGTACCAATCTATAAGAACAAAGGGGATATCCAGAATTGCTCGAACTATAGAGGTATAAAGCTTAAGAGTCATACGATGAAACTTTGGGAGAGGGTTATAGAACAAAGACTTAGGAGTTTAACCACGATTTCGGAGAATCAATTTGGATTTATGCCAGGTAAGTCTACTACGGAGGCCATCTTCCTGCTTAGGCAAACTGTAGAAAAATATCGAGAGGCACGTAAGAGTTTGCATATGGTTTTTATTGATCTGGAGAAAGCATATGATAGGGTCCCCAGGGAGTTAATTTGGTGGGTGTTTGAAAGGAAGAAAGTGTCTCAATGTTATGTCGATATCATTAAGGATATGTAGAAGGGGTTGTAACAAGTGTTCACTCAGTAGGTGGGATGTCTAGTGAATTTTCAGTGACAGTAGGACTACATCAAGGGTCGGCGTTAAGTCCATATCTCTTTCCTTTGGTCATGGATGAGTTGACGAGACATCTGCAAGAAGATGTACCTTGGTGCATGTTATTTGCAGATGATATTGTCTTAATGGATGAGACTAGTGCAGGTTTAGGTCAGAAATTAGTTAAATTGCGGGAGGCTTTAGAAAGTAAAGGTTTTAGAATTAGCCGTTCGAAGACGGAGTATCTAGTGTGCAACTTTGGGTGTGAACCAAGAGGGAGAAGTAATGCAATTGAGATCGAAGGTGTCGAGGTCTCGGAGTGTGAGGATTTTCGATATCTAGGGTCTATAATTCAAAAGAATGGGGCTATTGGAGCAGATGTAGACCACATGATTAAAGCTGGTTGGTTGAAATGGAGAATGGCGTCAGGAGTATTATGCGATAGAAGGATGTCTACAAGGCTAAAAGGGAAATGCTATAAGACAATTGTTCGACCAGCCATGCTATACGATTCAGAATGTTGGGCTACTATGGGACAACATACGCATAGGATGACAGTAGCAGAAATGCGTATGTTAAGGTGGATGTGTGGTAAAACCCGTAAGGATAAAATTAGAAATGAAAGAATTAGGAGATACTTAGGTGTATCGCCCATAGAGGAAAAAATTAGAGAATGACGTTTAACTTGGTTTGGTCATGTACGGAGGAGACCAAGCACGGCGCCAATTAGAAAATGTTTAGATTGGCAAGTTAATGGAGGGTGTAGACGGAGGGGACGACCGTTGAAAACTTGGATGAAGACGGTGAATGAAGATATTATTGAGCTTGGATTAGGTGAGGAAATGTGGGAAGATCGCATTACTTAGAGAACCAAAATCCATGTAGCCGACCCCGAAAATCTCGGGAATGGGCTTTGATGATGATGATTTAGGTTTCACGGCCAATAGGTGCAAGCTCAATATGGGGTATTTGAAGTATTTCATGCATGGAGAAAGAAAAGAGAAAAAAACATCTAAAAAAGGAATCGCAGGAAAAAAACGAAATACAAAATCGCAGGGCAGGAAAACAAAAAAGGAAAAAAATAAAAAAAAACAGGAAAACAAAAAAAAGGAATCGCAGGAAAAAATAAAAATAAACGAAATACAAAATCGCAGGGCAGGAAAAAAATGAAATCGCATGATCGATCGATTCTGAATCGATCAATCGATCAATGAAATCGCAGGAAAAATTAACAGAGTCTATAGCAGGAAAAAAACAAACAAACGAAATCTATCGATCGAACGTACCTGGTGTTGATGAGGACGCCATAGATCCTGTCGATCTATCAATTCCTCGCTGTCGAACCCGATTTCTCCTCAGTCCTCTCTGTCGAAATCGATCGATTCTTGTCAGTCGAAATCGATCGATGATTCTCTGTTCTGACTTCTCTTCTCTCTACCCTCGTCTCTCGATCGATCGATTGATTTGAGTTAGGGTTTTTCGATTTTTTTGCTGTTTGTTGCTGTGTGGGAGGGGGGAGGAAGGATCGGGCGAGGTTTAATTAAAAATTTTAGTCAATGAATTTTGACTACGTCTAGACCGTGTCCGGACCGTATCCAGGCCGTGTCCAAGCCAGTCAACGAATTTTGACTGTTGACCCCGTGTCCAATACGTGTCCAGCGCATGTCAGACGCGAATCCGTGTCCAACACGTATTTGACGCGTGGTTCGAGGGTTTTTCGGAGAGTCGGTGCATCCTTGGTTGCAGTGTATTTGTTTATCATAAAGTTGTAGTGATCTTTGTTTTTGTTTTCATCAGATATTCGAGTATAATGGATGTGCACTTGTTGCCATGGTGGGAAAACATAAATAGAAGGAATAGTCAAGCCATTGGAAAGAAGGTTACGAGGATTCCAGTGGAAGAGGCTGACAATTTACTTAAGGGGATCCCATACAACCTGATGTGGACTCTACTTAATGCATCATATATGTTTTTTTTTTTTTCCTTTGAAATGTCTAGGTATTAGAGCATGTTATTGGGACATGCAGAGATTTTGAAGTACAAAAGAAAGTTCTGCTGTCCAATCTATTGAACAAGGTATAATTTTGGGGAGCCTGGGGGCGAAATTATCCTTTTGCCCCTTCTTTGTTGTTGTTATATTTAAAGAGTAGTTAAAAAGGTAGGGGCAAAAGTGTAAAAATGCCACCCAGGCAGCAGACCCAGGCTCCCTAAAAGCACTCTTGAACAAGACGAGTTGAAAAAGGAAACTTTCCATTGAGGGTTTTTTTTTTTTTAAAACTTTCTCACACCATCTATATAAATAAATATCATTCATTTTTTTTGCTCATCATTTAAATCGACAATTGTTCCTCCCTCCTCCATTCGAAATCTCAACTTTCAAATCTCTCCCCACACACAAATCGCTTGTAAATCTCCTCCCTCTCCCTCGAAAACTCTCAAAATCCCTTCAAAGTCGAAACCCTTAAACCCAAACTCAATAAATATGCATAACTTAACATAATAGAGAAACTCAAACTCAAAACGAAAAAAATGCAAACCATGGTAACTTTCGACTAATTTAAACCTTCAATTGAGACCGATTCTAAAGCTCATTAGAACAAAATTTTAGTACTAGGAGTTAACTAATAAACACAACTTGAATCACTTGAAAATGTTTTGAAATGAGCAAGTTATGGTCATTTTACTAAAGTCGCGCATATCTGTTCGAAAAATAAAAATGGGATAGTGTTCATGACTTTCGGCCAACTTATGTGCTCGATCGAGGCCGATTCTCAAGTTGATCAAAACACCAAAGTTGTAGTACTCTCAGTTATTTAATAAACACAGCTTGAATCACTTGAAAATGTTTTGAAATTAACAAGTTATGATCTTTTTATTAAAACCGTTCAACTCGCATACTTTAGGATTTTTTTGGGGTTTTGTAAAAGTTTTTTACTTGGTGTTCAAGTGAATTAACTAAACTTGTGAACCTTGTGGTATTAACTCTTCTTGAGTCACAATATAAACTTTCAATAAGTTTAGGCGAAGAACTTTGAAGTCGAATACTTTCGCTTATTTTCCAAAACAAATTTGAATTTTGAAAATTGACTATTCACCCCTCTAGTTGAGTTAGTCTGGTGTTCCTCACACTTTCAACAAGAACCTTTTTAAAATGTCACAGCTTGACTATGATAAACTTCCCTTAAGTCGCCTACACTGAAGCATTTCAAAGAGTAAGAACTAGTTGACTTCTGCAAGTTAAGGTAAGTTTAGCTACGATAGTTACGGGTGGGCATACAGATCAAGGAACCGTGGATTCAAACTAAACTGGATCGCTTTGCTCTAAATGGTCATGTTTTTATTGTGTAAATTCAGAAACGGTTCGGATTGGTCCGGATCCATTGTAGAACGGTTCGAGTCTTGTTCCAATATTTGTATTCAAACAGCCCGGTTCCAACCCGTTTGTATAACACCTATCCACATGTTTTAATCTAATTGGGAGTAACAAAATTCTATTTGAACCCGAAAAACCCAAATCCTTTGTCTATTCTCTCGCACAGTTTCACCTCACGACTCTCATTTTTTTTTTCTATTTCGTATTCTCGAAATCAACTCTCTTTGGTTTTAATCTGTGATTATACGAAGAAGAAGAAGAAGAAGAGCAAAGCTGAGATGGTGACTCTCCACTTAATTAGATTAGATAGATAGATTGAAAAAGAAGTTGGATGACTATGATGATTGTGAAAGGTCTCATTCATCTGAATGGTTGGAACCAAATTCCATCCTTGACTACCATAATATTGTTGTACCTTTTCAAGATATATTATTTATATCAATAATTGTTTGGGAATTCTAATTGTCGAGGAAACCAGCGAGGTCCCTCCCTCGCTGGTTTCCTCGCCAGTTAGCCAAACCCATAATTGTTTATCATTATGAATTGTAGTGCCTAATTGAAGAGACTTGTTTATCATGTTTCTCTTGTAATTTATACAAGAAGGTGAAGATATTAATTTCCATTTTGTTGCCATAAAATGTGTTATCTCTACAAAATATTATGTTTTTAGATTTTATTAAGTCTTATTTGATTAGATTGCACTCAAAATTTGGTTGGAACATATTTTATTTCATTGCCTCATAATATTCACCTTTGTTTGCTCAGTATTTACTGAATCTCTCTTGCTTTCTCATAAAGATCATATGCAGTATGCACAAGGACCCCAATGGAAAAGAACCAGATCATATGCACACATGTTCTATGTAACATACACATTATCCGATGGATCATTCCCCCAACCTAAAGCAGCAAGAAGATATGTACGTTATATTCTATGGAATAATATGAATGTACTTAGCTTTTGTGTCGTTAAATTGTTAAATTTTTGTGCTGTTAAATTATTGCTAACAGTGATTTGGCCATTTACTTTGTTTTTTATAACACACCAACTTAAGCATTAAAAACTGTGCTATTGAACAATAAGTTTCTCATGCATTGTTGTCTCAAATTTTATAGGTTTAGGCGTTGTTGAATTGATTTTGATTTTGAAGTGAAAGATATGAAATTTTGAAGGATACAAAGAAATGTGGTTCTGAGTTTAGAGATTCATCAAAGCACTTAAAATTCGTATTTTGAGGTAGACCACATTTTGTGTGATGATATGGTGTGCAAGATCACATAAATTGTTGTACGTCTCTTTTTTGTGCAGACGATCACCAATCCCATATGAAACTATGCTTTATTTAGTTCTTTACATTTAAGTGATTTATCATCTCTTTTATATATATAATTTCAATTTGAGTTTGACAGAGTATAAAATTGCTTGGGATTATATTTTTTATGATGGACAAGTTATTGATAATATGAAAAAGGTTAGTGTATTAATCATCATTTACAGTGAAAATTAAAACAATTGTGTTCAAGTTTGAAATGGGTCTTCTGAATGATAAAAAAAAATGAAATGAGAAATTTGAAAATTAATAGAAAAAACTAATCCCATTAAAGTTTTGAATTTTCATTGTTTAGTATTTTTTTTTAGCTACAACAAGTTGTAGTGGCTAATCAATTGACAGTTAAATTACTAGCAAAAGCAAGTTAGTGTTAGCAACAACAATATTCTAGTTGCTGATTTAAACCGGCTGTTTATATTGCCACGATCAATTGGTCGTCCCTGATTTGCAATGGCAAATGCCATATCAATTTTGTCAATTTGCAACAGCCTCAGCCATCTCAGAAATTTTAAAAGTTGTCGTCAATAACTGCCGTCTCAAATAAACCTTCGAGTTCAAATTAGTATAGAAATGGATTCTTTGCAACTTAGAGACAGCCACAAACCGTTGCAAGATAGCCACAGAAAAGTCCACCATTGGTGTTATACTGGAGCGACAATTCAAATACCTAAGGTATTGCAACGGGCATTGAGTTGTTGCCGACTCATTGCAGTTACGCTATTTTAATACTTAGCAATGGGAATATGTTGTTGTTGAATTTACTTTTTTTAGTGAGGAAACCACTCAGACTTAGTCATCATGACTGCACAGTTGCTTCATGAAATGACTTAGTGGATTGATAAGACGACCCACTAACTCGGGAATAGTTGATGATAGAACAAACCGTCATTTGATCAGCGTTGTATATGTGTCATGATAATCTCGTCAATGGAACAAAGTAGGCCCGATCACATGCTCAATCCAGTGAGACCCAAACAATACTAAGCCCATTATTGGCAGAATCCAAATAGTCGGATTCGAGTTGCAATAAGCCAATTAAGCCCACAAGTCACGCGGTCAGGCCAATACTCATAAGACATCCAAGGCAAATATATGAGAGATCTACCCAAGACAGGCAGGCCAGCAACACATTAAATCCGATTATGAAACATATATTAGAGTATAAGTCGGGTAAGGAAACTTCCTTGCATGGACAACACTCAGAAAGGGAAACCTCTCCCGTAGATTTAGGAACACGAGTCATGTAAGGAAACTATCCTACATGGACAACTCCCAGTTAGAAAAGGATCTCCACAACAAAATCTCTTTCCTTAAACTATGTCACCATAGGCCTAGCCGAACAAGGGCTCCTACACTATAAAAGGGAGATAAGGTCGATGAACTTGAGGTACGCTACATAATCCTAGTTTATGATTTTAAACTTTTCTTAAGCCTTATCTAACTTAAGCATCAGAGTGCATCGGTCGCCACACGGTGGTCCTTGGCTCACATTTACTACCTGTGCAGGTCTAAGTAAGCAGCGAAGAAGGAAAGTAGGAATCAACTACATCAAGATAGAATGAGAGCAAGCCAAGGTGTTGACCAAAATGAAACAAATGATATGGAAAAGATTAGTTGCTAAGAAGTCCATCAGCCTTGACAACCCTATCATATGAGATATAAATTTCTACCAAAATACACAAAACTTGAATGGGATAGACTAAGGTTCTTATCCTAAAGCCGACCAATCATACAATTAACAAACATCATAATCCTTCCCTTTCATTTCCATGCCATCAAAACCTCTCGTACGTTGCTATAACCTTGTAACCCACACACCCATAAACTAAACAACTTTCAAATGCTTTCCAACTATAAAGAAGCTAGAACTCTTACTTGTTAGCAAACGCAAAAATGAATCTCCAGGGACTAGACGCTGCCGAAACGAAACTAATTAATCTTGCATGGTAAGCAATACAAAAGGAGACAACTGAGGGACTTCCCATTAGATTTACACTAGATAGGAGTCTTTGGCTAGAATGTAAATTGCCCCTCAAATTATTGCAGCAAGGATTTAACCTCATATTGCAATCAATTTGCATAATGAAATTCGGATACAATTGTTAGTAAGGGTCGGTTTGGTTGCATGGAATCCTATGTCATAGAATTCATGAGGGGACTTATATATTTTAAGCTAATTTGAAGTATAACTCCACATTCACTATTTAATTTTGTTATCAAGTGTGGGAATGAAAGTCCCATGAACATGAGAATCACATGCCTTGGGGGACCAAAGAGTGAGATTTTCATGTTCATGAAACTTCCATTTCCACCATTGATCACAAAATCAAATAGTGGATGTGAAATTATATATCAATTTAACCTAAAATATAGGGGTCCGCTCATAGATTTCCATGACATAGAATTCCATACAACCAAACATACTCTTAACGAGACAAGGGAGAAACTCCATGATGTTGATATCCATGGAAAGACAAAATCTCTACTAACAGACAGAAGCAAGAAAATATAACTCAAGTACGCTATGTCTAAGGCTCAGGATCTACAAGTCTCCAGACCATCATAGACTTGAGGAACTATGGGCAATCATTGCTGTGAGAAAAACCTCTTGATTCAATTAACTTTCAATAAAAATCTAGGAGAGGAATTCATGGTTTCGATGAAAATCAGGTCATCACATTATATAATTGATGATGTTTGAAAAGAACAGGAAGGATTAAAAAGCAATAAAGATAAATGAAGAATTAGGTTTTGTACCGCAAACTGATTAGAAAGATGAGCGGGAAAGGTATACACAAAATGAACAAGAATAAGAAAAGGTTTGGGTTTGATGCTTTTAAGTTGTGTGGCGATCACTGAAGCCATTCAGGCAAATCCCTTTTCTGTTGTAATTCATCAGTTTCATAATAACATCTGAAGGCATCTCCAGTGTGTTTCTCCTGATGATTTCAATTTCAAGAAAGTACAAATTGTGTGTGTGTGTGGTTGTGAGAATGACCAAGCATTAGTTTTATGTTCAGAGGTCGACATTGCTGATACAGTAATCTTGGAGGCTATCTCTATTGATCAAAACCCTAAACCAAAACAATAACCACATTTTGACATGAATTCTACAATTTTGTAAAGAATCATTGAAACACTTAATACTAAGCTCCCTACGACACCCTCTATTGTTTCCATACCAAAACATTTTCTCTACAATGAAGTTGAAGCTATCTTAACCAATTCGACCCACACCCGGAAGGCATTTTTCTAAGAGTTACTTTGTGGACCAAAACATTAGCATCATCAATAACCCAACATTCAGTAGCAATATTTTCATCTGATTCCGACCGGCTCATCAATTTGCATTTTTGACCATTTTGTTTCATGCTTCGATGTTGTAATTAGCATCAGAATCAAGAAAAATGTTTTCAATATGCATTATTACAAAAAGAAATGTCATCCAAGATAATAGAATAGGGCTAACCTGTGCGGGTAGCAGGTTTATCAGTAGATAATTGCAGATTTTTGTCATAATCTGTCCATTCACCTTATTAAAACCCAAATTGGCAACCAAAGAAGTTGAAGATATAAGTAATGAAATTGTAAATATAAAAATTTAGTGAAGGGTCAAGTAACTCAAATACAAGGGTTGAAGATGGTGTGCACTGAGGAATGAGATTAAAGAGGGAAAAATGCCTTTCCTTGCATACATTTTTTTTTAATTAAAGAACCTCAAACAATCTAAGTAGTCATCATGAATGATTTTGTGTATGGGTGTATGATTTGGTTCAATTTTAGGTTTGTGCTTAATTGATTCAAAATTTTGAGTATGTTTGCCATTGGAAAGAGATTTGAATCACAAAGCACTGTTTAGGTAATGACTGATTTTACATTAGACAGAAGAATGAGAATCCCTTCAAGTTTTCTCATGCTCAAATGCGAGTACCAACGAGAGTTGAATGAGAATCCCTTCTGAAGCTCAATTACTGTCGTTACACCAAATTGACATTTTTGTGACAACTCTCAAAATAATATGACTTTTGAGTTATAACAGTCCACCATATAATTTAACTCATTTTAAAAAATAAAGTTATATAATAAGTGTACATAAATTCTAGTCGGCTTGGTTTTCTTGCCTGACTGGCTGGCTAGAATAACTCTTTTGTCCATCTTCTTTAAAGTGTTTTAAAAAGGATGGACAAAATGTGTAAATAAGTCGGCCAGACAAGCAAACCATGCCGGCTAGAATTACTCATAATTGTATCACCATGAAAAGTATAGAGCTATAAGTGATACTATTTATGGTGATCCAATTTATTGTATCAAATTTTTTTTTATTAAACTTTCTTTTTATTGAATTTAGTTTTAACTTGAAATTGTTTTGTGAACTGTTATAGCTCAAAAGTAATATTATTTTGGGAGTTGTTACACGAATGCCAATTTAATACAGTGTGTTGGATTATAATAATTGTTTGAACTTGTGTAATGGTGTGTTAAATACAGTATGGTAGAAGCGCCAGCAGAGAAAATACCGGTGTTAAGGGTATCAATTTTGCAAGAAGGACAAAAGAGTGGACTTGACAAAATCTAGCGATCAAAAGAGTGAGGTAAAGTTGAAGCTAAACCTGATATGCATTTTCATCTGATGTTTGTTTAACTATAAAAACCCTGAACTAAAAGGGACTTACATTCGGATTCAACTTCAGTCTTTAGCTCCACCTAGGGGTGGGCACGGGACGGGATGGGATGAGATATGTCCATCCCTATCCCATCCCGTTCATACGGGATCGGGACGGGACGGAATGGGAAAAACCTCATCCCGACCTCGTCCCATCCCAAACGGGCTCGGGACGGGACGGGATCAGCATGCTAATCTGGACATATCAAATAGAAGTCTGGACTGCTGGAAGCCTGCTATTGGAAGCATGCTGGAAGGCCTGGGTCTGCTGGAAGGCCTGCTAGGCTGGAAGGGTGCTGGAAGGCCTGCTGCTGGAAGGCCTGGGTCTGCTGGAAGGCCTGCTAGGCTGGAAGGGTGCTGGAAGGCCTGCTGCTGGAAGCCTGAACATTTTATGCAAATGTTCATAAAATAAATAAATAAGTAAATAAAAATATTAATAATTAATATTAAAAAATTAGTTCGGGACGGGACGGGATTAAAAATCTTCATCCCGTCCCATCCCATTCTAGATCGGGACGGGATCTGGATGAAATTATTCAATCCCATTAAAACCCAAAAAAATTGGAAACGGAATCGCGGAATGGGATGCCCACCCCTAACTCCACCAATGTCTGTAAACAACATTCTCCATTTTTTAGTATTATTTTTTCAACTTTCTACTTTTCGAGTAGTTCAATTTGTGGCCACAACAAGACCCACGTGCTTATTCACTCCCTAGTACACCTTCCAGCTTGATCGTGGTAATAAAATTGTGGTATCATTAAAGACACTGTTATATCTTCCATAATAGGTGGTGTCCAATTTTCTCATTGACATTTGATGAAGAATCCAAGAATATCAACAGGTAAAAATACAGTATAAATATAAATAGAACTCGAGCAACCATGTTAAAAGGTGACAAATAAGGTTCCTATCAATCTGGGAAAATAAATGAAAGTGCTTGGGATTTAAGCAACATCAAAACAGATCTCAGAAACTGAAAGCGAGTCATGTTAGGAGAAATTTTTTCACATTCTACTAACATTGTCTCCAATCAGACATTGACATCAAAGAAGTTGATGAAACATCATTGATAATCCAAATCTACAATAAAATCGTATCTAGTCTAAGCTCCAAATGAACACTCAATTAATTAACCAAAATCACAATCAGATTTGAAATCTATAATCTGTTGGAAATATGGAATTGTTTTAAAAATTCAAGTGGGGGATTGTTGGAAATATGACTTTTTAAAATAAAAGAAAATTGGTGTTTAACAGGTTTCGATCTCTGGATCTCTATCTCTAATACTGGTCTCATATCTACTATACAACTCTTTGTGATAGAGTTTATAAGGAGATTGTTAGGACTTGGGCTTGGACCCCTTGGGGGTACCACTCTTTTATGAAGAGGGGAGAGATAGACTCTCGCGCCCGCCGTCCATCCGGTCGGGTCGGGTCATTAAGAGAGCAACCAATTCTTTTTGCTACAAATTTATTTTCATTAAATAAATTTTGAATTTCTAAATAGGGAATGAATCTAGACAGAATTTTGTACATGAATCTAGACGTCTTCCTATTGCCATGTTTTCCACGTTTTTGTTTTTAAGTGCAATTAAACTTGGACGTTTTCCATGATTTTATTTTAAGTGCAATTAAGCTTGGACGTTTTTTCATGCATTTGTTGTGCCAATGAACCTAGTCGAGTTCTTTGTTTTGTCAATGCACTTATCCGAATTTTCATACTTTGAATGAATCTATATTCTCACTATAAATACAACACAACTTAGAGTTTAGAAAAACAAGAAAAAAGAAGAGAAAAACAAAACAAGAGTTCTTCCTTGTTTCAATAAGAGAGATTTCGTTTTGCAATTAGTTTTGTTTTGTTTAGCATTTCAATCAAAGAAGAAATTTTCGTGTTGTTTATTTATTTACAATGTACTGATGATTCCGAGCAAAAACAAGTGTTTAAGGGTGATAATATTCCGTTCATCAAATGTGCAATTGATTGAACGAGACAGAGAAGATTCTGGGCTGTTTTATCCTAGGGACGGCGGGGCTAGTACACTGCTTGCACAATCTTGGGCAGAGCCGCACAACCTAGTCCGCGACTCAACCCAAGAACAAATTGGTACCTTCGTTCCTAACTTTTATTTGAATCTTTTACAGCAGTCACAACATAATCTGAATGAGTACTTGATTATGGAGAGAGGAAATTCTTCGAACTCTCTCCGCTTTTGCTCTATTCGTTTCACAATCTCTCAATTCTCTTTGTGGCCATGGGAACAAATTAACCCTAGAGCTGAATCAAAATGAGAGAGAATGATAGAGAGGTTTAGGAGAGATGAGTGCTTCATACGTTTGTATTTATAGAGAGAAGATACCATATTTTTTATCGATCGATAGTTCGAGATCTAGTAGCAATGGCGTCGTTCGGTGAAGCTCCACCAAGGAACCATAAAGTCATAGAGAGGATCTTCAAGAAAAAGTGCGCGCAGTGTAACTCTGTCGACAAGGGAGCTGGTCATAAGTAAGGTTTGTTCCCTTCAATTAGTTTGTGTGATTTGATCTATGTTGCTCAAAGAGATGGAGACGGAGGCAAAGTCGTACAGGTGGAAAGGATGAGAGAGAGGAGCTGAGGTGCAGATGCAGAGTGAGTTGTTATTGTGAGATAGATGAAGTTGTGCAGAAAGGAGAAAATGGAAAAGCAGAGGTGGAGAGGAGAAGATGCAAAGGGGTTGCAATTGTGAGAAAGATGAAGAAGTTATGCAGAGAGGAGAAAATGGAGAGAAGCTGAGACTTGAAATAGAACCCGTCTAAGTGTCGAGAAAAACAGCGAGGGACTCCACAGGGGGGGTGGGTGGTGGGGTAGGGGGTGACCGTCCATCTCCCCCGGGGCTTTTCAACGCACACATCCCAAGGGTTCAAGTGCGCATCCCGGAGGGATGGATGGCCCTCCCCCTTGTGAGGTCCCTCGCTGTTTTCCTCGCCATTTCCCTCGACAATTAGAATTTTTCCTTGAGAACCCGTCTAAGTGTAGAGGAAAACAGTGAGGGACTCCACCGAGGGAGGGGGTGGTGGGGTAGGGGGACCGTCCATCTCCCCCGGGATGCGCGTTTGAATTTTCAACGCACACATCCCGAGGGTTCAAGTGCGCATCCAGGAGGGATGGACGACCCTCCCCCCTGTGGGGTCCCTTGCTGTTTTCCTCGCCATTTCCCTCGACAATTAGAATTTTTCCTTGAGAACCCGTCTAAGTGTCGAGGAAAACAATGAGGGACTCCACCGGGGGAGGGGGTGGTGGGGTAGGGGGACCGTCCATCTCCCCCTGGATGCGCATTTGACTTTTCAACGCACACATCCCGAGGGTTCAAGTGCGCATTCCGGAGGGATGGACGGCCCTCCCCCCTATGGGGTCCCTCGCTGTTTTCTTCGCCATTTCCCTCGACAATTAAAATTTTTCCTTGAGAACCCGTCTAAGTGTCTAGGAAAACAGCGAGGGACTCCGCTGGGGGAGGGGGGGTAGTGTGGTAGGGGGGACCGTCCATCTCCCCCGGGATGAGCGTTTGACTTTTCAATGCACGTATCTTGAGGGTTCAAGCACGCATCCAGGACGGATGGACGACCCTCCCCCCCGTGGGGTCCCTCGCTGTTTTCCTCGCCATTTCCCTCGACAATTAGAATTTTTCCTTGAAATATTCAAAATAAAGTATGTTGCTGCCGAGACTTAGAGCACTAGATTTGGTCATAAAACGACCCTAACACTTCCTCAATAGTGTTATCTAAATATTGTTGTGAAAATATAATCATATAATTGTTTTATGAAAGGCTATTTTTGTTGCAGTGGTAATAATCATCGTTTACTTGATTTTATGTAATGTGGTAATTGCATCATAATGTAGCATCTCGAATAAGAGATCTTTCTTGCTACTTTTCAAGATTTTACGATTGATCATATAAGAGTGTCTTACAAATTGCACTAGCTCAACAAATTATTCATTTTTTTTTTATTCTTTCTAAGGGTGACTTGCTGAGCAGTGCAAATTTCAAGATTATTATTACTATTGTTATTAGGGTAATTTGCAACTTGCCCCTATTATACATAGCTAATTAATAAATAGACTAGTCATTAATTACTATTACAATTACCCCCATTGACTAGCGGTCAACGCCCGAAAATCGCCAGGGCACACACGTATTTGAAATTAGTCATATTTTAAGGACAAAAATGCATTTCAATGATCTGTTGGTTGAAATTTAAAGTTGATACAAATGATCCAATGGATGAGATTAAAATCTCAACTCTCGTCCAACGAATAAGATTCAAATTACATACTGGGGAATGGTTACACAGGGACAGGACAACTCAAATCTCAACTCTCTAACTCTTTGAATAGTTACATATTGGGGAAGACTTGTATTGAAGTTGGGGAAGATGAAGTAACCATTGGGGGAGAGGAAAAACGAAGTAGCCGTTGGGGACGTTGAAGTAATCGTTGGGTTAAACCCCTATTTAAAGTTGATACAAACCCAATTTTTGAACTTAGGGTTTCATTACACAAACAACATATCTGAGTATTTCATCATAGATCAGAACACAATAATGAAGGTAAGATAGTGATTTTGATTTCATTTGGACGTTTATGTTGACATTTATTAAGATTTGGAGGTCATCTTCAACCTCTTGTTTGCTTTTTCTGAACCAGGGGACATTCTTACATTTAAATTTATTATAAGGGGTTAAGTTACTGCCATTATCTATTATAAGGGGTAAGGAGTAATTAAATTTTGTTTTTTCTAGCAGGTTCCTTGCGAGCACTGTCATCAGTACAATCATACAAGTGAAGACTGCCCTTATTTGTATTATGCATGTCCCAAAAAGGGTTGTAATGGAGTCTGCAAGCTTTTGAAATCCAAAACCCAAAAAACCCAAATAGGATGTTCTTGGCTTGTCAAATATCGGGTTGCAAAGAGTTTCTATGGCTTCATGAAGTTATTTTGAAGAAAAATGAAGAAGGTAGTTAAAGCTCAAAAGAAAATTTCAACTTAAGCTTAAGCTCAAGCTCCAAAAGGGGTATTTGTTTCAAATGTGACAGTCCAAATCATTGGATGAAAGACTATTCATAGGTGGATCTTCTATGCCTAATGCTTTCATGCTTTGGAAGGAGAACTATCAAAAAATCTCATCAACCTCATACACAAGGGCACAATTACCTCAATTGTGATTCTTGCACTACAGGGTTTGAGTGGTTGGGAGCTGTGATACCAAATAACATACCTAGAGGTGGTGGTGAAAACCCTATTTCTTCAATTGCAACTACTAAACAAGCTGAAAGTGAACAAGTTCAAGTCGGGATAAGTAATAACTCTCCCAATGTAACAATTATTGTTCAAATGATTATGGCATTTGAAGATCTTTGTAAAGCATACCTAAATAAGAAGTGAATGAACATAACATTCAATATCGGTGTTGCAACAATATGTCATTCTATATGTCATTCAATAGATGTCTGAAACTGGATGCAAACAATAATAAAGGAAGTCTAACAGGCAAATTCAAGAATGATATGCTCTTCAATAGTTGCAAAATATCATCAAATGAATTATATTTGATGTCCGACATAAACATACATAAAACAGTCATCAACAATATCACCATAAAAAAGCCATCAACAATATCATTAATACTTACATCACCATAAACAAACAAAAAAATTGGTATGTTCCCTACTATAAACAATATCACTATAAAATATTGTCTTAAAAAAAAGTCTTCATAACATAAGAAGTTAGTATCACATGTTTGGTTTTCTTGGCCCTCTTGCCCCATAGGTTAATTGTCATTGATTGTCTTATGTTCCCCTGCCTCTACTGGCCTGAAACATTGGTGACCTTATTGAAGGATGACTTACTTCTTGTGCAAAGAACTGAGTTGGGAACATTGAAGCATGAAGGTTATGTATGGCTAGAGCAAGTACCACATGAGCTCCACAGCTATAAAAAGGAAGCGCTCTACTTCCAGTCGAATGAATCAGTTGAAGGTATGGAAGTGTCATTCGTTATCTTCTACTTTTCTCTCTCTTTATAAACCCTAATTTCTCTTCTCTGCAACTAAATCTCTCAAAAATGAGAGATCAGATCCATATGTTCTTCAACTGTATTGAAACCTGCAACAATCGCGATGAATCAAAATGCTATTTTATTCTTCAACAGAGCAATTCGATGAACAACAAAATGCTCTTCTAGTTCCACAGATCAAGAGGTTTCGATCGAAGATTCCTCGCCACAAATGCTTCCAAATCTCTCTGATTATGAGCAGATCATCGAATTCGCTCATTCATGACAATAAGTCGGAGCCCTATGTCTTCCAGGCAACTTCAAGTTGTTCTTCATGCTTTCCTGATGAAATCTCTTGTACGTCGAAGTTGCGATGTATCGTTCTGGAGAATATAATGAAGAATAAGAGATCGGTTTGGAGGAAGAGAGGATTGGAAGAGACTTGAAGCTTTAGAGACACATTTCGTGTCGACGAGAAAAACTCTCTTAAGATGACGAAGAGATTCGCCAGAGAAGCTTGCAGGTTGGAGATGCGATCTTGAAATTGAAAGAAGGCCAAGGAGATTTCAGACTCGAGTTGTCTGAATCTTCTTGCGTTGAGTCGTCTTCTGCAGCAGTGGCTCAACATCTCTGCAAATCAAACTTGCTATTGGAGAAAGGCGATCAAACTATTGAAGAAGTTAGGAAGACTGAGGAAATCGATGGAGAGGGAGAACACAGAACGACATAATGGATGGAGTTTTCCTTTCCCTCGGCAGTCAATTTTTGCTCCCTACTTTGATCTTGTTCTTGTTGAGCCGCTGACCTGCATAGGTAACGCACATGAGATACAGATCATCGTGGGGTGGTCGATGACACTCTGATGTTAATGTTAGACTGGAATATGAGGAAGGTATAATGTTGTAACATGGATTTTGTAGCATACCTTAGCTTAACAATCTCATGTCTTATTTATAGTGCAAGGAGTTCTAGTTTAATCAGGTCATTGTAGGTGTAATTTATGGAGGAGATCTTCGTGGAAATCCTTATCTAATTAAGAGTTGTGCTGTAGGAAGAAAGTTTCTTGTTAGCTTTACACTCCTAGATATGCAGAAGATGGTTTCCAATCCAAGAGCAATCCATAGAAGGGAGTTTCCTTGTGTGGAAGATATTCTGGTGTTTGCTTTCTAGTTGGAAGCAGAGAACAGCTGTAGTTGCCCGTCCGAAGCTGATCCTCGAGATAATTGCATGAAGATGGTTTATGGGTATTGAGACTAGTTGTGAGATGTGTCGGCTTAGCATGCTGTGAGAGTCCGGGTTTACTTGGTCAGACTGAAGTTGAGCGGGCTTAGATCCACTTGGGCTAGATATGTGTTGGGCCGATGCTTGAGCCTGCAGTTCCTCAAGATCATCATGACACGTGTTCGGCTCAAGAGTGTGACCGTTTTTATATATCATCTTCTACTCCCCCCGAATTAGTGGATCGTCACATCGGTTCGCTAATTCATCTCTTGAAGGGATGTGACAATCATGATGATTGATTCCGAATCGTTGCTTAGGCCGCATGATTCATTAATTGGGCATGCGTTGGTTCGTCGGAAATAGGCGGGAACTTGTCCTCTATATAGGTTATCCGCAGTGTTGAGGCTAACCTTTCTGCTTCACTTGCTTTTGAAGATATTGTTATGAAAGGTTCGTTCGTCTTCTTCATGGCTCGTGAAAACATTCTTGATGACGCTATTCTGGCCAAGGGCCTAGAGTTCTTTGAAGACAAGCTGTTGTCCGAGCCTGGTCTCGCTAAAATCAGTGCAAGGTTTGGAGTTCCTGAAGACTTGTCGTTGTACCTTTTGATGGGCGACCAGATGTCAATGTCGCCTTCTGTCAGTTTCATCTTTTTGCATTGAGGGATGCTTCAAAATGGAGTGTGTTTCCCGATTTTGGACGTGATTTGGGAGTTCTTGGATTTCTTGGAGATTCCTCCGACTTAGTTGAGACCCAATGGATACATGATCATTCTCATGATTCTGGTAAGTACTAAAGTCGCTAGTGCTAGCGTGACTCCGCGGGTGATCCAGTTGCTCACCTCCTATCGGCTAAAGAGCAATATTTTCTGTAAGATGATGTCGTCGAAGTGCTTCGATAAATGCCTAATGATTTCAAGTTTTGGCAGAAGTACTACTTATTGGCTCCCGCGGATTCAAAATAGTTTTGGTGCAAGGGTCGTTCGCTTGAGCGACAGTTTAGGCTACTTCGTAAGTTCAACTTCTTTCCTATGACTTTATTGTGTTTGATAGTGGTTTGAATGATCATTACCTATATTCTTTTGCAGGAAGGTTTTCCACTGATCCTCTTACCTTAGAGGAGCAAATCACCATGGAGGCATTTCGCATCATGGCAAAAAAAAGACGGTTGATATCATAAGAGTTTCCAAATTAGTTCGTAGTGGGAAGTTGGGCAATTGGCTTGTCGCTCCCACTCTGTATCGAGGGTCACACACTAAGCTAAAAGAAGGAACCCCTTCCAAGAAGAGGAAGGTCTTTAAGGCCAAGACTCCCATCTGTCTGATTTGGAGGATCCATCTGAGACTCTTGCTTCCTTTGTGAGGAAGAAGCTTCGCATTAGGAGTGGGCCGTCTTATGCATTACCCGCTTCGTTGAGAGAGGAGCGCGAGTCTACTAGGCCCGTTGAGGCGGAGACTAATGTTCCTGGCTTGGAGATAGATTATTTTTGGTTGGCAGGAGTTGCTGGTGGGTCGAACCTTAGTGTCGTGTAGGTTGTGGTTCTAAATGACCATTTGGTGCGGGTTGCAATGGGGACTTTTGCTGGTGCTGATTCGCGTGGAGTCGTTCTGGCAGAAGGCTTTGTTGAAGATTCGCGAGATGGAAGTAGAGGTGGCTCGCGAGAGAATATATACCTTGGAGCGTGTCTTCTCACGCGTGCAGACACTGTATTCTGATGCGCTCCATGAAATTGAGAGGTTTAGGAAGCATGCCAAATAGATGTAATCAGATCAATCATTTGCGGCCTTTGAGGTTCAGAGAGCTCGTCTGGCGAACCTTGAGCGTAATCTGACCGAGGCGGTGTCCGAGAGGGACGGACTTAAGCAGGAGTTGAGCCGGCTCCACCTAGAGATCGAGGTTGCGCAGGAAGCTGCGGCTAAGGTGCATTCTGAGCTACAGTCTTTTGCTGAGAAAAGTACTTCGAAGGGAGCTGACTGGGCTGTTGAGAAACAATTGTTGGAATTTGATATGGAATTCTATGCTCGAGAAGCGAGGAAGGCTGAAGACCAACTTGAACTTGGATGTCATGAACTCAGTGTTGTGAAGAACAGTCTGGCCACATAGTAGTTTCAGGTCGATGCGCTGACTGGTAAGTTGGAGCTACTGAAACATGACCTTATTGATGCAAAGGTGTGAGAAGTATTGATGCAAAGGTGCAAGAAGAAGAGCTTCTCCAGGAACAAGGCAAATGTGAGTTTTGCTGGGTTGTTCATGGCCGACTGGAGCTGTTGGTGCTGATGAAAAAGGAACATCCGGAGATGGGATCTTAGCCATTACAAGAAGATGTCATATGTGGAATTGTTTGTTACCTCTGAGTCGTTGAGTGAGGAAGACAATTCGATCCCTAACGTCCAGGTTTAAGCGCGTACAGATGCAACTTCTGCCCTTGTTCCTCATAGGCTTTGCTCTTTTGTTTCTTTACCTTCTCCTGATTAGGAGCAAACTTTGTGTGTTTGTACACTTTTTGTCTTTCTCATTAATGAAAATATATTTTTGTTTCATATTTGGCGTCTCTATTATATGTTTTTCATTTTGCCTTGTCGTTTTATTTTGGCATATGCTGGTTGAATCAATAGGATGTTGTCTGGTCTGTCTGCAGCAAAGAGCTTGACCGCTTTGTATTGTCAATGACTCGGGGTCATTGTTGTATAGTTATGTCTGATAGTGGGCATGTTTTGAACAGTTTTACTGGGGGTTGAGTCACCCGAGTTGTGTCATATCCCATAGGTAAGCTGCTTGAGTTTTTCTTGTTTTCTGACTGGTCAGCTGTAGCTGTTACCTTGGGCAAGTTGTGGTGGCCAAAAATACGTGTCAGAGTGTTCACACCGAATCAAGCGCTGTAAGCTCAGGTTGGCATCTTAATTAGCTTTCATCTTGGCACCGGTTGTACTATCCTTGTATCAGCATGAGTGGCCTTTTTCTAATGTTAGAATGTCAATCCGTTTGAGCGTGAAGGCGCTGACTCAGCTAAGCTATATAGGTCGTTCGCAGTTCTAAGGGAGAACGGAGGTCGTGTGGAGAGCTGTTTGAGATTCCCACCTTCCGAATCATTTGTGACTGAGTAAAGGTGTCGATAGATTCAGGGAGTAAAGGTTTGGCAACCAAGCTGACGAGTAGTGGTCCCGTGGCAAGCCATCGAAATCAGTTTGGGACTGACTAGGCTTCCCCTTCCGAATTATTTATGACCAAGCAAAACGTTCTACAAATTCGGGGAGTAAAGGTTTGGCAACCAGGCTGAAGAGCAGTGGTCCCGTGGCAAGCCATCGGAATCAGTTCGAGATTGACTAGGCTTCCACCTTCTAAATTATTTATGACCGAGCAAAGCGGTCGACAAATTCGGGGAGTAAAGGTTTGACAACCAGCCTGAAGAGCAATAGTCTTATGGCAAGCCATCCAAATCAAGTCGTGATTGACTAGGCTTCCATCTTTCGAACCGTTGACACCCTCCTTGCGCAATGAGGGCTATGTGTTCGAAAAGGGGTTTGGCGGCCACGCTGAAGAGCAGTGGTCCCGTGGCAATCCATCGAAATCAGTTCAGAACTGACTAGGCTTTCACCATTAAAATTATCTACACCTGAGTGCACCAAGCTACAAATTTGGGAGGGTTTAGCAGCCACGCTGAAATGTAGTAGTCCCGTGGCAAACCGTCGAAATCAGGTCGTGGCTGACTGGGATCACACCTTCTAGACTATCTACACCCTCGCAGAGTGGGCTACAAGTTTAGGTTTGTTGATTTGGCGGCCACATTGAAAAACAGTGGTCCCGTGGCGAGCCATCGAAATTAGTTTGGGACTGACTCGGCTCCCACATTCCAGACTATCTACACCCTCGTAGTGGGGGCTACTAGTAGAGGTTTTTATTAGAAACTTTCATTGTTGGTCGTCACCAGCTAGGTTTACCTGATTAGGTTCGGTAAACACTGACCGTGAATGGGGGAGCATCGTCATTAGGCGTGACAGCGCTGGTTAGACTCCTATTTCCAAATCGTCGATTCCTGCACTAAGCAGACTAGGTGTCGGGGTGAACCAGAAGCTATTGTTATCAATGTTGGCTGACTAAGCTTGCTTGGTTTGACCAGCGGTTCCTCTTGTTGAGGGGCGTGCGAACCTAGTGGTCTATTATATGGACGAAGTTACCTTAACTCAACGCGTGGTAAAGTTCGTATGTCAAAGTTGACTAGGATCCTCGTGTGCTTGTACCAAGCATGCGACAGGGTATTGTTCGGATAATAGGCTGAGCCCATGGGCCTGCAAAGGAAGGGATAGGGTTTCCTGCATGGTGCGTTATGTGTACGGCGTAGATTGCGCAGTGACATGTGTATGGTGTAGGCCGTGTGACGTTTGAGTATATCGATTACTCCCCCATAATTGATGGGATTACGTGCAGCACCATTAGTTGATTGACATTATTTGCTTAGTTTCCATGGGAACCGTCGTCTTCTATTTTCCCACACAACATTCAATGTATGGCAGTTTGACCGCTTAGTCATTTCAATCCCCTGTTACACTTTGTCTTTATCTTGGGAAGGGGTCGAGCATCTCTCATTGTCTTAACTCTGTTGTCATCTTCGGAAGGGGTTGAACAACTTTTATCTTTGCTTTCACATGCAGATTACTCGTATCAGAGAGTTTGCAGATTTTCGTCAAACTCTGTCCGTTGCAGAATTGTCTAAGCGAGTTTTTATTTCAATTCGCATTGTATTCAGATGCTTGTAGTGCTCAATATTTTGTATCCGCCTCAAGATGCTTGTTGTTACATCTTTCCAATAATCAATAGAGTTTGTTTTTGAAATTCTTGTTTTATTTCTTAAATGATTGTGAATCACATAAGTCTTTTAAGAACTCTAAACTCAACATTGACTATGGAAAGAGAAACAAACAACTTTAAGCAAACCAACTTTTGATGGAGATAATCTGATCTTGGCCTCAAAGCGAATTTGGATAGATTTCGCGGATCATTTAGAAGACTATCAAGGCGTTACATAGGTCATTGAAGAAAAAACCTTGCAGAGGGGTTGTGTTCCCGCTTGCCATTGCCATTACGACTCGCTACACTACACCAAAAACCCCCCATTAGCAACGGTTCTATACCGTGGGCGTAAGCCATTGCCACGGCTAAGAGCCGTGGACTACAGGGGCGTCGCCAAATCCTTTGTAACGGCTAAAAACCGTTGCTAAAATTGTAGCAACGGTTTTATGCTTGAATGGGGGGCGTGATTTTTAGAAATTAGCAACGGTTATAAACCGTTGCAATCATAATAGCAACGGTTTTTAGCCGTGGCAACAATAGCAACGGTTTTAAGCCGTGACAAGGTGTAGATATTAGCAACAGTTTTAAGCCGTGGCTAATTAATTAGCAACGGTTTTAAGCCGTGGCTAACTCTAACCACGGTTATAAGCCGTGGCAAGGTAGCCACGGTTTTTAGCCGTTGCAATAGTTAGCCACGGTTTTAAACCGTGGCAAATTTTTTTTTTTTTTTCTATCAAATGCCTTTGAGTCATTGAGTCAAAATTCTATCAAATAATGGAGGCAAAGTAATGTAATTAATAAGAAAATGTATTACATTGAGTCAAAATCTCTCAAATACAATGACACACATTATCTAGTGTAGGGAATCAATGTTCTTTTATACGAACACACAACTTTAGTTCTTTATCAACAAACCATTATCTAGTAAACCATTATCTAGTGTAGGGAATCAATGTTCTTGCTAAGCTCGTCGAGCTTCTTCATCCTTAATCTTTCACTCTCGCTTACCAGCAGTGCATGAGGACAACACAATGAAAATGAATCAGCAAAAATATTTGGAAAATATGACGAGATTTAGTCAGGTTTATGATATTCCAGTCAAGATGAAGACTTTACCTCCATTAACTTTGTTATTAGTTGAGCTTTCTCCTTGTTCTTGTCATTTAAAGCTTCAAGTGCTTCCTTGTATTCCTTCTCCTGTAATCAAACCAGTTGTTATCTGGTTAATCAATTCTCTTTTTGTCTGATCATTTGATCACAATAGTACATGACGATGAATTCTATTAAAGAGTTTAATTAATTCAGTGAATGTTAACTTTAATCTGACGAAAACATGAAGACCAAAAAATGATTGAAATAAAGTATAGATGTTGTACCTTCTTCTGGCAGCTCTGACCAAGAGGCTTTAACTCTTTGTTAACTGTGTCAATTTTCTTGCGTACCGCTGCTACTTCCTTTCTCATGGGATCTGCTAGTCCTTCAAGTTCCTGTAAGAATTATATGTTTGGTTTGTTGAGAAGATGAATGAAATTACTTCTCTTGAATAAATCACAAAAATTTGGTTTGTTTAGAAGATGAATGAAATTACTTCTCATTAACAAATCACAAAAACAGGAACTTATTGCAATAACTTGCACTTAAAACTCTATGTTTGGTTGCAAAGAAAAAACTCCATGAAAATAGTGAAAAATAGAAAGGGAAGAGAGTAAAGAAATTCCCTCCTGTCTGGTCTCTACCTTTTCACTGTTTTTCATGGAATTTTTTTCTTGCAAACTAAACATAGCTTAAAGTAGATTAATTCATTCAAGTAAAACTAAGCAGTCCTAGAAATATCAGACTGATTGATGTTTCATCCATATGAGCTCTTTATGGTTTAATTTGTGAACCAACTACTGTCAAACTATTATGCTAAAGTATAAACCAACCAGTGCAAGATTTTTGACTTACTCCTCGAATCACAGCCAAGCGCCTGGTTTCTTCTTCAACACGGCCGAGCTGTGCTTTAACCTTCTCCCTGACCTCCAACTTCTTCCTTTCGATCTCCTCCTCCTTAGCTCGGAAAGTAGTTAGAGCAGATCTCGTCATTTCCTCGTCTTTGTCTTCCATCTTTTGACTCTCACTAGGACTTATTGTGGTGGTGGTATTATTCCCTGTAGTAGTGCTCTTCACCTGCTGAATCTGCGACCGTTGCTGCTCCAACACCTTGAATCCTGGCAGGCTTAGAGAATTCATACTTGTCATCAGGCTGCAAGAGCAAAAGGTAGAGTTTCAATGGCTGTTGAGACAAATTTTAGTTCATCAATAAGCAAGAAAGCAACAATGATACATACTCTTAGATGAAGGGTAATTTGTGTATTTTTCATTTTTCTTCAAGTTAAACAACAAATTATTCAAAGCCTGTAGGAAACACATACAAATATCCATTTTTTCAAATACAAAACCAACTAATAACTTACCTGACAAGCAATCCGATGACAGATACATGTTCATTGCTCATCTTATTGACAGTTTCATGAGTCCTTTGCTAGTGTTCAGAAGCAGAGTTGACAGTACTGACACTGCAACAAACCACATTATCATCCAAGAGTGAACCTAAAGATATAGCTTGAATTGAACAACTATCAAAGCATGAGACACCGTCGTAAAGAATACTGACCACTTTTGGTGGATTATCTCCATACGGCAGTGTTTAGCTGGAGAAAAATCAGCAGCATCTTTGGCACCATTCTCTGCTTGACTAGAAAATTCTTGCCATTTTCTCTTGGCATCTGATGATATGCCTCATAAGCCTTCTGAAATTCTGCAATACTCTGCTGCTGGATCTCATGGTTTTGTTTTGTATGGTTGTCCAGTTTACACTAAGGCGTGCCTGCCCAATGATGTCAACCCATTTCTGCAGGAAAACCTTCTAATTAAGACCATGAACAATCGATTGACAAGGTTGAAAGCTAAAGAAGTATAGCACAAAGTGATCCAGGCACGAATTCAGTATATAAAAAATCCTAAGAGTTTTGACTTTCAACTTCACCACCTAAAATATGTACAAGTGGAGAATTTACCTGATTTGGGAGTTCCATCAACCTTTGCAGATATTCATCCCTCTTCTGGGGATCAGATTCTGCTTGAATCATATTACCAAGTTTGTTTTCACTTGACAAGAGCAACATAAATGTCTCCAAGAGTTTTCTTTACATTGTTGTTGGCAAAGCACAAAAAAAAAGACATATCAACTAAATGAAAAATCAGATCATATGCAGCAAGCAATGATACAAGAATGTAGCATTCAGATTTGTACTTGTTCATATATATAGTTTCCCTTTGCATGGATTACACAAATCAAGGGACCTAACCCCTCCTCTTTGCTAACTGTCTAAAAACATTCAGGTTGTTGAAAATCACGGGCTATTAGAACTAGTCAAAAAAAAAAAAAACCCATAGCTGAAGTTTCTCGTTTCTGAATGAGAAAATACAAAAAGTGAACGAATAGAGTTGACAACCTTTTTCTTTATCAAACAAACATAGAAATATATTAATAAACGCCTCCAAATGTGTGTGAACATATCTGCAGTTGAAGACTGTAGCTAGCACACAGTAAATGTATTTATAGTTGTTTGTGCTTGTCAAAGATTGGACTAATACCTTCAGAGAATTTGAAACTAAACATCTGACATTCATTATGAGATTGAGCACTTCAAGAATAAACATCTATCAAAAGCTAAGCTCATATACTGAGGATATCCTTGCTTTATCTACAAGTTTATTCCCTCTTAACTGGCCATACATTGAGAAGTAAAATTGTAACTGATCTTATTCAGTAGACATTGTGTTTACACAGATCTATATATGGCACCATGTGAGTTTTACGAAAACAATTAAACTCTCCATGGCTAGCAGAGAACCAACACACATATAGACACAAGAACTGGTCCTCATAAAATAAAGCACAAGCCAAACAACCTGTTATTTGGACTCAATAAACTGGAGTATCCAGACATTGACCTTGGCTCTTGTCCATTTTGATACTATGAAAATCTAAGAAGCGGGTACTGTGATACAAGATGAAATTTCCTAACTGAGAATAGCCGAGAATCATACCTGCCAATACATGAATGTTTGAATTATGTTGCGTTGCCATCTGAACCAGGAGAGTTAGATTATTAGTGGATCTTTAAGTTAGCAGGCAGTAGACAAATAAACAATAGCGAAAACTTACGAGAGCAACGAGATGATTAGAATAAAACCCATTCATATTTCAGCATGAGAAGTCAGTATACTGAGTGTAGTTGTGTTTGATTCCACCCACAGGCAAGGCTCCTCCAAGTACTTCCTGCTCATAAACAATACACCATTCAGATTTATCTACATTAAGTGGTACCTATACCAAAGTTCGTGACAAAATGTCCCAGTTGGCAAATTTATTGCAGCAGGAGTAGAGTGGCTTGGAAGTGCTCCCCTATGTGCAATGTTGCTACATAAGCACTACTAACTTGTCATATTGTGCTTATAAAGATAAATTATATATGAAAAAGTTCATAATTTAAACATGGAGTGCCGATGAGTGTCAAAGTGTTGAAGTCTGCCATGCATGTCTGACAATATTGAAAAAATGACATCGGAATGTGGCATGCACCTTGAGCTAATTTGTTTAGTGTGGAACACCATTGCCTGGATGACTTCCTGTATGCGGCAAGTATTTGATCCATCTATACAATTACGCGAAAGTGAGACAATGGAAATTTAAGAGAATACAATAAACAAAATGCAAACTTTGTTCCTTACCACATTACGTCACCAATTTGTGTGGCGATATTGTCCATCCGCTCCTGAGTAACACCATGCAAGCCAAATTCTAGGAAAACATCTTTCACTGCCGGTCCCTCCACAAACTCGAATGTTAGAGTATGCAGGACAGCATCCACAACAAACAAAACTGGAGTAGAAACAACATTGGAATAGCACAAAAATCTAATATGCAACAAAGCATGGTTGAAGCAGATGAGCATATCTAGAAAAGCATGTCAGAGTAAAGAAACTTACTTCAGTCAGGCGCTTAAGAGTAAGTTTTGAATCCAAAGATGGATGTCGATACTTCTTTGAGAAACGCTCCTCCAAAGATGGATGTCGATACTTCAGTCAGGCCTCAAAAATTTCTTCTAAAGACTTGGCCTCCAAGTCAACTTGAAAAAAATATTGTTCAAGGACCCCAAAAGTCTACAAATCAGTAAATGGAGTCTTCACTCCATGGACCTGTATGAAAGTTCCAGAAAATTTTCCCTTTACCTAGTAACTTAGTAATTAACATAATTACTTTGAACATGTTGATATATCTGAACTTCAGATTTTCCCAATTTTCAGTCCCAAAATATGGATACCCCCTGCTTCAGTCAGTCGTAAAATCTTTCCCGAGACACGAATTCAACATTCTCCTTCATTTTTATTTTTGGGATTTCCAGTGATCTTCTTCCTTTACTGAATATGGTGATCTTTGGCTTTGAGATGTTGATTTAATGTCGCCAGTGATTTATACTTTTGCATTATATCTGAGAGAAAAATTCCATATTCTCCTTGATGTGGACAGTGATTTTCTTTCTACTTTATGGACTTCTCTACTTAGCTGGTCTATCATTTTGAAATCTTTCCCCATATTCTTTTTTATGTGGGCTGTGATTTTCTTCCTACTTTATGGACTTCAGTGTGCCAAAATTTCAGTAATCAACAAACTAAAGATGGAAGAACTACAAGAACATAACAGAATGCATTGTTCCAATACGTCATTTATATATATATATATGCAGTTCATGATGGCATGTCACTTTAATGAAGTGAATTTCAAGTTTACTGGGACTGATCACACAGTACCTCCATGGCAGAGCACTATAACAGTGCGGTTGACCGCATGGGCATCATCTGCAATAGCTTGTACACTTCCTACGCCGTTCTCCAGTGAAATTGCTGTTTTTGCACCAATTGACCCAGAAGTTATGAGTCCCATATGTGCCACTACAATGTCAGCTCCAGCTTTTGCCATGGTCGTGGCTTCATCAGGATTGAAAGCGTATGGTGTTGTCAACAGACCCATCCTCTGCGCTTTTCCAATCATCTCAACCTCCAAGCTAACAAAGTAAAGAAACAACAATGCTTTAGTATGGAAATAACAGATAACGTAGGATTATATGGCAAACCAGTAAAACTGTATGTCAAGTTTTTCTGTGACCTACTTATAACCCATGCCTGTCTCTTCCAGGTTTTGCCTAAAGTTACCATCGAAAAGCCCAACTGTTGGGAAGATCTGAACCCCACAAAATCCAATAATGTACCATTCTCCGAAATGGATCAGTCCCGCAAACTCCAGCAAGGACAGGTACCTGAGACGAGGAAATTCCAATGAGATCCGTTCCCCGTTCCCGGCCATAATAAGCATGGTCATAGTAAAATAGCAAAATTGATAACAGAAGAAATAAAGTATGGAGTCTAATGTTACCAATCTTAATCTCTTTTCTAGGAATGTCAATGACCAATGAGTTATTTACACTTGAGACTCCCTAAGTTACAATTATTTACAATTACCATCTCCATATCTCAAATTTGAATTATGAGAACCCTTGAAGCATGAGAACCCCATTAACGTCTCCATATCTCAAATTTGAAGCATGAGAACCTCAATAACATCTTCAGAAGGTTTTGTACTGATCTTTAAGAATGAATCCACAAGTATATTTGAAAACTTTGGATCATTGATATGATATGGAAACCTCTTTACCTATGAAAGAAAAAACATTGCAAAACATGAGATGTTCATAAAGATATAAATATTCATTCACACCATACAGAAAATTTGGACTAGATGCCATATAATCGAAACGTGTTCTACCTTCCGATCTCCATTTGTCTGAACAAGCCTCTCCAGCTCATCCATAAGTTTTTTCAGAAAATTTGGACTAGATACATTTTATAACAATGTCATGGATCTTTTAGAGCTGAAAATGCACTAATCTGTTGCCATTAAGACATGTATGATTCAACCCTCTTTGACCTAAAATTTTAATCTCAACACCTAAGCATGTGTGTCTAGTTTCAGTCACAAGTTCCATAATACAAGATAAGACAAGATAATATTAATGAGGTTCAAGTGCTAATGACATATCTTTCCTCGAGATAGAATGAAAAAAAAAAAAAAAAATTTACCTAGAGCAGCCATTTGCTGCTTCTTTCCAGACCCAGGGGGTCTGCCCCTGGCTTTCTTAGATGGGGACTGAGCACCCTGAATTGGTAGAGAACCCACTGGACTGGACAGCAGGAGTTGCCGGTGCTGGCGCTGGTGTTAAAGCAACCACATAACCAATGCTTTCTCCAGTCGATAACCAAATCCCCAGAATGGAGCGTTAACTATTACTAACTTGTACCCTGTCATAACTGGAGCATACTTATCCTACAGAAAATAACAATGATAATGTGAGTTTACAAAGCTTAATAGACCAGTAGTAACAATTAAATACCGGGTAGAAGAATAATTGAAAATGCAAGTGAAGGTTCACTCAACACATTCATGGTACATTACATGCTTTTGTGGATTCAACCCAACTGAATGGGTATTATTTAAATATTTGAGCATACCTGATTTATTCCATGCTTAAGGCGACGATACTGTTACAGATTCAAACAAATTCAAACCAAACCCATGAACAAAAACATGAGAAGAAATGGTGCCCAGCACCCGTCAGCATTGACCTTATCGAGATAACCAAGTCCCAGTAATGAATTACTTCTGAAATATTGCACACTTAAGATTTTGCTTGTGATAGTAAGCAATTCTATTTTGCTGCATATCACGACTATTGAATTATGTACTGCCTAAGTGTCATAAGAATGATATCTCCACCAGATAAACTGGTATGTTGGGAAGCTAAGACACATGGACACTAAATGGAGTTTCTGTGTCCATGTTGGACATAGCTCTGTACATGTCATGGAGTTAACATGGTATGAAAACTTCTTGGACACTTCTCAGACATTTCTTAGTTTCGTTTTATGTTTTTATTTATGGTTATACATTTTTAATGAAATGAATGTTAGAGAATACACTTCTCCAAGACCATTTCTACAATTATTATCAATCTGAATAATGAATAAAAAGAACAAGATTAGGGCTCCTCCTACATAATCTCTTGCTTTCATAAATTGTATGGACAAACAATGGACATAATACTATAAGATTTTATCATAGGAACTTTTTGTTCATTTGGTTTCATTCAAGAAAATGGCGGCAGTAAGTAGTGGACCCATTTAGCTAACACCTGAAGTTTTGATTCTAACCTCAAATCTGATCCAAAATAACAATTGTACCAATGACATTTATTTTTAATAGGAAAACTGCATGAAATTAGACAAATGCATGCCAACAGGAAACATACAAAAATAGAAACTTTGGAACTAAAGATAAGAATGGATACCTCATCCTTTTGGCCAGACAATGCCTTCGCCAAGGCGTTCACTTCAACAACCTTCTGTGCAGCAAATGCAAGCCATGATTTGATTTCATCATCTAGCAAATGCAGCGTCTCCCAATGAGAATTCACAGTAATATCTGCCCCTGCAAGCTGCAAATCCGATATCATCAAAATTTATCAAATGAAGGGAGAGATACAATTATGCTTATACTATTGTATTCATGCTGGGTCTTCATTCAATGATACCATGTTTAACAAGGCAAAACACACGGACAAATTTTGTATCTTCTATGCTCTACATGAATGCAAAAGATGTGAAATTTGGGCTAATTTCTCACTTACTCTCTTCCTCTAATATTTTAATGGTTTTCCATGGAAAATAAAAAAAAATCAAAGAAACCTCAATATTAGTTTTATTTTGTTATATCCGAGCTAAATGGCATACAGTATATAAGATATCCGAGCACCTAAAAGAGACCAGGTCGGATATTAGCTTGAAATAAAATGGACACAATAAGAAAGAAATAGACTAGTAAGCAACTAATTCACTGTTACTTACTTTCAAAACTTCTATCCAAACTGCCAGTCAACTTAAACAATTGATCAAAGTGAGGTTTGCAGTACAGGACACCCTCAAAGGAGGAATAGTTACCAAGCTGCAAAAGAAATGAGATAGTTTTAACCATGGTATATATGAAGGATACTGGTACACTGTAATATATTGCATTTGAGAAGAATAGCAATAACCACACAACTGTTACAGACATCAAGCAGTTTGAAATTTCTTTCTCCAAATTGACTAATAAAAGCTGTCAAGCGGATATTCATATTTTGATGAGAAATAGTAAGGACGGGTTGTTGTCGAATTATGGCTTCAAATGGTGGATTTACACATGTATAGGTCTGAATTGATTCTATATTGTTGTGTTATGTCAAACCCAATGTTCAGCGCCCATTGACAACCTTGGATTACTTGGCTTGCATCTACCCTGATAGTGACTTTTCGAAATTGCTCCTAGTTCTTTTCTAGAAGATTTAAAGACGATCATTTATGAGGATGCAGAGTGCAAAATATATGGGATTAAATATAAAGGTAGGAAGGAATGTGGAGCATTCTACTTGATCAATCAGTTGGTACTTGTGTATGGGATAAGAGCTTGCGATCAACTACTAAGCCTTCTCTATTCAACACAAGAAGAGTTCAATTCAAATTTATAACTTCTCCCTATCTTCTTATGAACTAAATGGACAGCTGCCTTGCTGCCAACCATCAGGGAGACTTGCACCCACAACCTACTACAAGAGGTAGAATACTACATCAACTGTGTTGGATGGTGGCATGTTCTACGGAAATGTTTGGTTGCATAATATCCGTCTCTAAAGAATCTAAACCACCTTAAAGGCATTCCAAGAGTGTGATCACTGTGAATTGGATTCTTTAGTAAGATGAAATCCAGCGATGTAGAGGGAAATTTTTCCTTGGGAAGATGAAAATCCAAGTCTGTCATGAAAAGAGAGAGAAGGAACAACCCAAGAATACTGTTAATTAACATGAGTTGCTCAAGAGAACCCAACAAGTCCTCATTTCAATCATGAAGAAGAGGATGAGTGATCTCTACACCAAAACCTACAATCCAACGAAATTCAACTGAACGAGAAAAATCAAATTAAGAAAAGTATAAGTCTGGGCAAACAAGATAGATCTCCAAATATATTTGTGAAATTAAAAGAAAAGGGTCAAGCTTAATTTTGTACCAAGGAAAAAAGTAATCAAATCCAATCAGAAAAAAAACAGAGAATCACATATATACAGGATAAAATGAAACAAATGAGGATTAACATGAAACAAGGCAATCCAAATCAAAATTCAAAGAACAAACCTGAATATATTTTTTCCTTTATTTCAGTGTTCTTAATAGAGCTATTTTAAACAAGCAGACATGAAACTTAACATAAATGAACTAGATAGGCAAGTTGGAATTAGATCACATGTTCCTAAATAGCACTAAACATGAATGTCACTGGGAAACTCATTTCTTGGATTTGATAATGGAGTAGTTAATGGCAATCATTTCAGAGTAAAACTGATGTCATGCATCTTGTGTGTGTGTGGTGGGTTGGTGGGGGCGGGGAATGAAATATGGTTAAAGCTTACCTTCTAGTATATTCAAAATACTCGCTTTAGTACCGATTTGTTAAGCAGTTAGCTCATTACTTTGAAACCACAGAGTGATTATAAGGTTGCAATAAGACCTACCAAGTAAATATGTAGCCAAAACAATAACAAAATGATTTAAACAATAACGATTCTTATTAATGATGTTATGGCAACAGCAATAACATTAGAAACTAAATGTCACCTTCATCTGTTTTGAACTCGAACAACTCCTCATCTTCATAACCCTTCTTGAAGAACACAGTCCCATCTTGCAGCTTGCCAGTCAGTTTCACTGCCAAATACAAAAAAAAATCATAAGCAACAGTTCAATTCATCAAACCATAAAGACGCTACAAAGCACACAGGCTAGAATTTTTCAGCTCACCTTTGACGACAGTCCCATCATTAGGGCGCTCATAGCCCTCCCCTTCCTTAATAATCTTCTTCACAACCTTCTTATCAGGAGTTACCTCTGTGACAGACTTCCAAGAGACCAACTCAAGATTTATTAGAAGTGTAGCATTAGGAGGAACTGCACTTTCTTCCCCAGAAGCAGGCCTTCCCGTCTCCTCGAATCCATCTGAATGCAATCGAAATACAAGCACATCACCCAAACAAAATTCACTTCGTGATAGTAGACGAAGAAAAATAATAAAAGCAAAGCAACCTACATTGTGACTTCACAGTGAGAATAACCTTCTCCCCCTTCTTCATCGTTTTCACAGCTTTGGACAATGCAGGACAGAAATGACCTGAATGCAAACACCCCAGTCGAACAATTAGCACAAACACAAACCCAATGTGATTAATGAATAAAACATTCCATTCAAACTAGCGTAAACAGCAACCCACATACCTTCTCTCACAGTGAACTCCACACCCTCTGACTTCGAAACCAAAGTCCCATCCTCGAGACGAGCTTCATACTTGACAAACACCTCATCGGGATCTTTGGGGTTCTCCCATTTATCTCCCTCAATGACAATCTTCTTAAATATCCCACCATCCTTGCAGATATGCTTAACACTCGACCACGAAAGCAACTCAACATCGAATTGTAGTGTCGCATTGGGTGGAATAGTTGGAGAAGAACCAGCCGCACCGTAAGCCAGATCAGCTGGGATTGTGAAGATAGCATTCTCACCTTTCTTCATTGTCTTGATCCCCAGATCCCATCCCTTAATCACTTGCCCCGTTTTCACAAAATCAATAAAAAACCATTGACACAAACACCAAAATCAACACCAAAGATAACTCTTTCAACAGTTTTACTACCTTGTCCAAGGGTGAACTTGAATGGGGTGCCTCTATCTCGGCTTGAATCGAACTGGGTGCCATCAAGGAGAGTTCCAGTGTAATGAACTGCAAATCAAATTCACCAAAACACGCAAACCCCATCTCATAAACAATCAAATTGACCAACCCCATTAGATCAAAAACCCAAACCAAAAATTTTACAGAAACAATAAATACCTTCAACTTCATCGCCAGAATCGGGAGTATCCCAACCTTCACCTTCTTTGAGGAGCTTCTTCTTCAATCTATGATGGAATTCGATTGAGAGTGAGATAAATCATAATGATGCAGAGAGACGGAGAGAAATGGAGGCGGAGAAGAAATGATTGAGAGTGAGATAAACAAAACCCTAAACCTATGTCATAAAACACATAATCTGAGCGAAAATGGAGGCGGGAGAGCCAAAATGGAGGCAGGAGCGCCAAATTTTTTGCCAGACCGCGAAATTTCATTCGCCCGCGTGAAATCCACTCGAGTTCTTCAACAGTTTTGATGTTTTTTTAGCAACGGTTTTAGAACGTTGGCAAATATAGCTACGGTCCAAAACCGTGGCTATATTGGCCAACGGTCTAAAACCGTGGCTAAAATGGCCAACGGTCTAAAACCGTGGGCAAGGCCAACGGTTTTTATTTTTTTGCCACGGTTTTAGACCGTTGGCCATTGTAGCCACGGTTAAAAACCGTGGCAAATTAACCAACGGCTTAGAGCCGTGGCCACCTCCCCGTAGCTAAACAGGGTTTTTGGTGTAGTGCTAGGAGGGAGAGTTGACTGTTCCTGTACCGCTTGAAAAATGGTGTCCCTTCCATCTTTTGGCATTCACTGGGTTGTTGTTTTGCATGATGTAGTTGAATCTGGGAGCACTCTATCTAGTTTAGTGCAGCGTAGTGGCAGCTTCGTGCCGTAGGTTGGTTTCCACATTGTTCCTTTTGAGTTGTTAGCAATATACTTAACACATTGGTGAAGGGTGGAGACTACTGCTTCCATTAATTTAGTGTAGCCACGGTCTTCTGAGGATGAAATTGTGTGACAATGGTGCATTTAACACCATGAAGTCCAGAAATATGACCTTATTCAGCCGCGGTTCTCCAGCTACCGTGGTTAATCTTATCTTTCCAATGGGAAAACATTTTCCCCCACTGAATCCAATCAGCGGGTGCTCTGATGGCACTAGGTTTTCCTCCTTGAGGTCCATGCTACAGAAAGCATTGTAGAACATAATGTTGAGCGAGTTTCTTGTGTCAACGTGAGCTCTCTTCACTTCCCACTTTGCGATGGAAACAGAGATGACCAAGGCGTCGTTGTACGGTGCTCGGACTCCATTGAGGTCCTTGTCCGTGAAACAAAGTCGAAATGGGGTTTTGAATTTTTGAATAGCACACGCGTCTGTCTTCATCCGCGGGTTGTGTTCGCATATCCAGCAGAATCTACTTGCGAGACTTATGCGAGCGGTCTTCATTTGGTCCGACTCCATGAAGGATGTATATTATCCCAGGAGTCTCCTTTTCCATTTCTTTTACCGACTCCCCCTATCCCTGGTCCGTAGTTCCATTTGATAGGGTCTTCGAGTGTCTTAAGGGGGGCACTTCCATTCCTCCCATTATGTCATGGAGGTTAGTACATCCGATAGACTAGAATTTAGGGGTGTCACGACTCTGGATCCGACATAGTTGGATGACTTCTCTGACCTGAGACGATCATGATCCAGTTTGTTGTAAGTGCTCTTCCTTTTGTTCCGCTCCTCATCCTCGTGTCCCTTTCCCTCCTTCTTGTCCTTAGAAGCTAAGGGCTTCATGTTGCCTTCGGGCTCCTTTTTAGCGTTCCTTGACTTTTCCAGGGTGATGTGTCTCTTGACACTCTTGAGGAGCTTTTCCATGTCTAGAGGGGGCTCCAAGGTGAGGCCCTCTAAGAGCTTTTCCTCTTTGAAGCTCGCAGTGAATGTCGTCACAGCTGTATTGTCACTGCACCTGTCGATGAGGGTCAGCTCGTTGTTGAATAATGTGACATACTCTCGGAGCGTCTTGCCAGACCTCTGCCTTAGAGAGAGTATGTAGTGTGGGCTTTTCTCAAATGTTGGTTTTCGATGAAACGTGTCAAGAATTCCTTAGCCAATGTTTTGAAGGAGTTGATTGACTTCGGTGGAAGGCTGTGGAACCAAGTCAATGCAGAGCCTTTAAGACTGGTAGGAAAGGTTTTGAACATGACGAATTTAGATCCTTCCTTTAGCGCCATTATGTGCTAGTAATGGCGTAGATGATCGAAAGGATCAGTGATTCCGTCATTGGAATCGAGCTTTAAGGGAATGAACTTTCTAAGAAGTGTTTCACTCATGATTCAATCCACAAAGGGTGGGACGGATAGACGATATAGTACGCCCGTGTCATGCGCTCCTCTAGGGAGAGGGTTCTAGGGACCGAGCCTCTTTGTCTTGGCGGCTGGATCAGCGTCAGCCACACAACCTCCCTTAGTCAAATGGGAACTAGTGGAGGCCTGACTCTCCTACGCTTGCTCCTTATCGTCCACTGGAGGTGGAGGTCCATGTTGTTCCTAGTCTTCATTAGCAGCGGGCGGATTCAGCTGTGTGTGTCTCCACCACCTTGATAACCTATTGTATTTGAGATGCCAACACATCGATTCTAGGGTTTGCTGTTGCCGCCATTGGTGCAGGGGCGTGAGTAGGCTGCCTGTGCATGGCATGAACTGGTATAGGGACAGCTGGAGCGTTGGATGTGTCCCCTGGTTCGTTGTTGCATGACATAGTGGTCACAATCTCTCTGAGATTTGGTAGGAGACGATGCTTAGTGTAAAGTTAAAACTATGTCGTCCTCACAGACGGCGCCAAATTGATGCATTCAATTTTTGCTCCATGCTTTGACCCTGTTCCTGCTGACCTGCACAAGCAATGCACATGAGCCACAGACCACCGTGGGGTGTCTAATGGCATTCTGATTCAGACAAGGATCTGAGAAAGGTGTAATGCTGTAGCAGGGATTTTGTAGCGTACCTTAGCTTACCAACATCATGTCTTATTTATAGTGCAAGGAGTCCTGGTTTAACCAGGCCATCGTAGGTGTAGTTTAGGGAGGAGATCTTTGTGGACATCCTTTTTCTAATTTAGAGTCGTGCTGTATGAGAGAAGTTCCTTGTTAGCTCTGCACTCCTAGATATGCGGAAGATAGTTTCCAAGCTAAGAGCAATCTGTAGTAGGGAGTTTTCCTATGTGGAAGATACTTTGGTGTTTGCTTCCTAGTTGGAAGTAGAGAACAATTGTAGTTGTTCATCCGAAGTTGATCCTCGAGATACTTGTCTGAAGAAGGCTTATGGGTATTGAGAATGGCTGTGAGACGTGCGGGCTTAGCATGTTGTGAGAGTTCGGGTTTGTTTGGGCCGATGCTTGAGCCCGTAATTCATCGAGATCATCATGACACGTGTTCGGCTCAAGAGTGTTATCGTTTTTATGTATCATCATCTATTATTATTATTATTATTATTATTATTATTATTATTATTATTATTATTAATGATGCGGTCGATTTTCGCTCCTTGCTTGACCTTGGCATGCTGACCTGCACAAGGAACGCATGTGAGCCATGGACCACCGTTGTGGCGGCCGATGACACTCCGATGCTAAAGTCAGACAGGGATCGAAGGAAGGCTTAATGTTGTAACAAGGAATTTTTAGCATACCTTAGCTTACCAACCTCATGTCGTATTTATAGTGCTGGAGTTCTGGTTCGACCAGGCCATCGGTGGCGTAGTTTAGGGAAGGAGATCTTCATGGAGATCCTTATCTAATTAGGAGTTTTGTTATGGAGGGAATTTTCCCTGTTAGACTAGTAATCCTAGATATGAGGGAGATAGTTCCCAATCAGAGTGTTGTCCATAGATGGAAGTTACCATGTACGATGTATACTCAGGTATTTGCTTCCTAGTTGGAACAAAGTGTTGCTGGCTTGCTTGTCCAAAGCAGATCCCCGAAATACTTGCCTTAATAGGTCTTACGGGTATTGGGGATGGCTATGAGACATATGGTCTTAGTAGGCTGTAGTAATTTGGGTCCGTCTGGCAGACTGCGCTGTGCGGGCTTGAAACCGCTTGGGCCGGAGCAATGTTGGGTTGACGCTTGGGCCTGTTATTCTTTGAGATCATCATGACACGTGTACGGTATCGAAGAGAGAACGTTTTAGTGTATCATCAGCTGCTCCCCCCGAGTTAGTGGGCCATCATAACGGTTCACTAAGTCACTGCTCGAAAAGATATACTACTCATGATGATTGAGTCAAAACTATTACTTGAGAGACACACTTCATTAATTAAGCGTGCGTCGATTCAGTGGGGAAAAGGTAAGATACCAATCCCTATTTAGATCTCCCATTCTACAGATATTGACTCTTCCATTCGTTTTTAGATACTTCGTTCTGTTCAGCTTTTGATTGAAAGCTTATTCACCTTTTCTTAGCTTGCCAAAATCACCTTGACGATGGGCTTCTTGCCAAGGGCCTCTAGTTCTTTGAAGATAGGTTGGCTTTCAAATCGAGCCTGGTTGAGATTCGGAAGACATACGAGGTCCTTGAAGACCTGCCACTCTATACTTTGAATGATGATCAGTTTCTTCCGAAAGGATTCGTTTGTTTGCACCACAGCATGCTTCAAACTAGTGTCTATTTTTTTTGTTTTTGATGAGATCTGGGGCTTTTTGAAATTTCTTGGAACCCCTCTTGCGCAGTTGGTACCGAATGGGTACAAGACTATCCTTCTCATATTGATCAAGGCGAAATATGTTGTTGTCTGTGTGACTCCAAAGGTGATCCAGTTGATGACTTCCCCTCGGCTGAATTTTGCTTCCTATCTCCTTTGTATTCGAAGTATTTCAAGTTCAAGGGTCGTTCGCTTGAGCGGGAGTTCAAGCCACTTCGTAAGTAGTTCACCCTATGATTTCGTTGCGTTGATTGTATGCTGATCGTCACCTCGGTTTTTTTGTAGGGAGTTTACCTACTACTTCTCTTTCTCCAGAGGAGGAAGTCACTATGCTAAAGCCGGAATGGAACATGCCAGGGAATAGAACAATATAGCCATGCTTTGGACGACAGAGATTGTCGCCCTCTTCAGAGATAATGATTTCGAGATCAGCCGGTAGCGAATAATAGTGACGAATGCAATCCAAAGTTGTATGTGTCGATCACTTAGGAAAAAATAAAACCTCGCAAGCATCAAGAGCATCGCCACTCAAAACCCTGAAGCTAGACATGGTTACAAAGCAAAAGCAAGAGATAAAAGAATTAACAACTGGAAATAAAAAGGGCATAAAGAAGAGAACGTCGCACACAACTCATCTTTCTATACGGATGAGCGACGAAATGTATGCTCTTTGGAGAATGTGCAAAATGTGACAAGTGCACTAAATCTCAAAAATCATGCTTAAACGAGCAGACGGACGGAACATCGGATAGACAGAAGCAGTGACAACTAGTAACCGCATTTCATGCATCGTAATGATGAAATCGAATATCCAAATCCAACGACCACACAGTTAGTGGATATATGAGCATACCCATTAACTATGGGAGGAGTAGCTAATGATACATCAAAACATAGCCATACACATGACAGAAATCATCCATCATGAGGATTAGGTATCCTGAAATCGGGCCAGCTCATAAAGCCCAAAAAGGGCAAAACCAATCATAAAAGCCAAAACATGGTCAACCAGAAAAAGTCATAACTAAGGCCCAAATCCAAGCTCGAGTGAATTATCTCATAAAGAAGAGAAATGTTGCATAAGAAAAAAAGTTGTGGAGGGAGTTACGCCTCCACGGACGCGTCTACATAAAGGAGGAGGCTGTTACAAAAACTATCTATTTTCGTCACATGCTTAGGTCACGCAAAGAATTAACCGTGACCATTATATAAGGTAAAGAAAACAATCGACAAAGGTATGCAACTTTAACTGAGTTTTGTCCAGATTTTCATCCTTCTTCAACAAAGTTGCTGACTTAATCATCGGAGTGCCTTTGGCCACCGAAAAGGTGATATTTGGTAGTCTAACATCTATTTTGTAGGACAAACTCTCGGGAAAACTAGATTTGGTCACATCATTATGTATTGGCTTGGACCCAATATTATTATTTGGGCTTGTGCTATTTCTTTTATTAGATAATGATTAGTTAGGGTAGTGATTATGTGAAAAGAAAGACAAAGTTTCTTTCATCTTTGTATGGCACAAAGTGGGGATGAGAAAGAAGAAGAAGAAGTAGAAGAAGAAGAAGAAAAAGAAAAAGAAGAAGAAGAAGAAGATGATGATGACAAAAAAGAAGAATGAGAAGAGAAATGGGACATGGAGATATGTTAAAAAGGGAATAAGAAAGAGAGGACGTCTGCACAGATGAATTTCTGTGGTGTGCTTGTCAAATCTGTGAGTATTTCTCATTCTTTTTTTGTGTTTTTCTTTGATCTTTGTGTTTATGATTTCTACAAATATTTTATCTTATTCATGTTATTTGCATCACATTATGATTGCTCTTGTAGAATGTTCTACGAGAAGACCTAGTTATTTGGATTCCTTCATGTAGAGTTTTGATTTGATTGGTAACGAAATAATAACTATTAAGCTTTCAAAGTTTCTTGATTTGGTATGCAATTAATTGTTATATAGTTGTTGTATTGTTGATTTAGTTATATGGATGTGACTAAAGTTTCATTGAGAAGTTCCAGGTTGAAAATTTGGGTGAAGTAATTTGAAATTTCTCTTGATAGAGCATGGTGAAGGGGATAGAAAATACTTAAAGATGTTGATATGAGAACATTTTAGATCTGATTACTTCAATCTGAGTTAGGATTACATTTATATGATTATATGGGTTGATAGATCTTGTCGTGGGCTTTCCATACATATATAGAACATATAATTTCGATGAGAATTGACGTAGTTATGATCAATCAAAGTTAGCCTAGTTTTAGCAAAATAAAGTTGTTTTTGGTGCATTGGGGAAGACGATAGTCACTTGTTGACCAGGACTTCGACCTGTTTGACTAGGTCTAAAAAAAGCTTGTTGCTCATTTTTAACACCGTTTTCACTGTTGGAATCCTTGTCTTGAAATCAATTTAATGGAAGTATGATTTTCTGAATTTAGAAAAATTGTATTTTTAACCCTTAACTCCTTTATGATTTTCTGAATTTAGAAAAATTATATTTTTAACCCTTAACTCCTTTATGCCTCGATATGCATGCTTTCAGACTATAATTGTGTTTTGAAGTACGTGGGTTGTGGTGTCAGTGATTCTTGAGATGTTAATGGTTGAGGAATGTATGTTAATGCATTATGATGAATTTAGAGATTTGTATAGTTATGCATATTGACTTGTTAATGCATTATGAAGAATTTAGATATTTGAATTGTTATACAAGTTGTCTCGTCAAAGAGTGGCTTGATTGTCATTTTGTTATTAAACATTTGTTATGAAAATGATATGTTTCCCAAAAAGTATGGGAGAATATACTGGTGAATTTATTTATAGGGGGTATTCAATTATGGATTTTAATAGACTGTAGAAGATTTTAAAATCCATTAAAATATCGGGGTATTCAATTAAGGATTTAAAACAATACATGTAAATCTAGGGGTATTCAAATAGATATTTTAAATGATTGTTTTATAATCCATTAAAATCAGGGGGTATTCAATTCATGATTTTCAAAAGTCCATCAAAATTAGGGGGTATTCAAAAAATAGTCGATTTTAATAAATTTGTTAAAGTTGTTGATTTTGAAGGATTTGTGAGTGAAAAATATATATAACAAAAGTTATTCCAAATCCAACCTCCCCCCCTCATATTTCAACGAATTTATATTGGCTATTGTTAAATAACACCACCATTTTCGCTAAAGAGCGCCACCATCCCATTTTTTTGTGATCTGCTCAAATACACCACCACCTTCCCTTATCTTATCTCTTCACAAGAGCAGCACCACCTCGCCCCACAACTTTCGTCCACACCACCATGCCCTACCACCGCTGGCTGCACCACCACCCGCACTTCCTCTTTTCTTTTGTTCTTGTTCTTCTTTTTATTATTATTATTATTATTATTATTATTATTATTATTATTATTATTATTATTATTATTATTATTATTCTCATTCTCTTCCTCTTATTTTTTTTCTTGTCCTTTCTACATCTTTTTTTTTCTCTTTCTGAACATTTGGTAAGATTATCTGTATCCAATGAACATTTGGTTTGCTAAACTAAGCTTTGAATTTCTCCAAGTTTGATGCATGGTAATCGTTTACAAAATTCATTTGTAGAAGTTTTGATTACATTTTGCTTGTTGTATATACTTATGAAGCAGAATTTAATGTTATTTCATTGCTACATTTTGCTTTAGAGCCAAAACAAAATCAACAATTGTTATTTATATACACATCTGTATTTTGTTTTTGCTTGCACATACAAGTTTAAGGTGTTCCCAAAAAAAGTATTAAGTGGGGATCCTCAAAAGAAATTATTTGCATTATTTCTTCTTTTCAAAAGAAAAATAGTTATGTGTATTAGTTTTGGACCATATTCAATGTATTTGAATTTTTTTTAATTTGAAATAAAATTCACGTAGCATACAAACGATTGTTTTATTGATATTTGATGGATGTTTTATGATTTGTGTTGACATGAATAACAATGTAGGTGACGTTATTTCATAACTTCCTATGATTAATAACATATTCATAAGAATTTACAGAAATTTATAAGAATCAATAGAAATCCATAACAATCCTTTTATAAAATTCAGAAAATCCAATAATAAAAATCCATCAAAATAAAGTGGATTCTGTAAAATCCATCAAAATAAAGTGGATTCTGTAAAATCCACAAAATCCAGTCACTTAAAATATATCAAAGTTCAGTGGATTATGTAAACTTCTTTGAAATATTTTAAAATCCATAAGATTTAAAATTTTTCACAGTCTATTAAAATTCATAATTGAATACCCCCCTGTTAAAAATGAAAAAGTGTCATTGGGAATTGCGAGATATCAAAATATATAATACTAAAAACTTTGAGTCCTTCAACGTTAATCACCTAGAATTGTATTACATATAACTACCACACTTCTTTTTATTTATGATTTTTCTCTCCTATAGAAAAACTAAATAACATTAAGGTTGAGTCTTGTGGATGTGGGGCACCCTATTTCTTATAGATAATAGAAGTAACCTTTGGGTTGGTCTTGCAGAAAAGAGGTGTTTTGATGCCTAAAAGATATTTAATTATTTATCCATAAAAAATGTGAAGTGTCTCATGCATATTGATATCCCAAGAATGGCTTTTATGTGACTCATAGTTATGAATATTTTGTGATGCATGTCCATATGTGATGTGTCCGCAATTAGATATGGACGACAGAGAAGTTCTCACTTATATGAGAGAGGCATACAAGCATGTATGTTCGACACGAATAATATGTTTAAGACAAATAATTTATGGACACACACAATTGTATTAATTGATGAATATTGATTGGTTGAGAAAATATATACCTTTGTTTATAACCATTCCTTGCAGGATGACAAGTCTACTAACGTTACGCGAGTCAAACTAGCCATTGTCAACTTCTACAATGTGAGCATAGGTAATTAAGGTAGACATTTATTTTAAAAACGATAGAAATTTGTTAAAATAACACGGTTACCTCGTTGTGGAATTACATGTCTTTAAGTTGTTATTTTTCTTGCATGACACAATTGCCTTGTTGAAAAACTACACGTCTTTGAGGTGTTATTTATGGTATATGTTATTCTATATCATGACATTGAACTTATTTTATTTGGAGTTTTAATCATACGAGCTAAATTGTTGACCCAAGTAAGCTTTTGCTTCTTGGGTACATTCCTTTGGGAATGTATCCGATTAGCTATTCTCAAATTAGAGAGAGCTTTGACGGCATTGATGGCGGTTTATTTTATGAGGCGATCATCTTCAAATAGTATCATGGTTAGAGTAGTTTTTTTGTCTCCTTCAACTCTTTTATAATTGTTTAAGTTGTTTCATTGAAATTTTCACGTCTTGGATATTGCGGGAAATGGATAATCCTACGACGGTATAAATTTTTTGTTTTTTTCAAAAAAATCGGGGCGTGATAGTTTGATATCAGAGTATTGGTTAGCCTAAGCTGAGGTAGAGTCTAAGTGATCCTCAATGTACGAATATGGGTGGGTGAGAGTGCAAAGGTTTAGAAATAAACTGAAAAGGGCGTAACAAGAACTTTTAGAATTGCTTCTTTTTCTTTGTTGAATCTTGTAACAAGATTCATTTGACTTGTATATGCAACAATAACCATATTTTATTTTATATGTAAATAATGAGTGTCATTATTTTCGTTTAGTTTTTCCATTTAGTAGTTTTATTATTACCAGTGTTTAGTTAACCTTTTATGAATCTCGAGAGAGATTTTTTGTGAGGTGTATGTATTGTAACCACCGTACTTTTTTTTAATAATCTTAATAAATATTTTTTACATAACACTTTGATTTTGCATTTTTATCCTCTTTTTAAAATAATATAAATTTACCTATGTTGTAGCCACGTAGTATGTGAATGATTGGTTTAGTTTGAATTAAGTAAAATTCTAAGTAGATTCTCTATTAATACAAGACATGAAATTTTTTTCTATTGGAGTTACATTTTTTTCTTATTTCGTTCACCTAGTATTTTTCGAAATTAATTTCTCTCTTACCTTCCAAATCTCGGGACGACATTCCATTTAAGGTGTATATAATGTAACAACCGTATTTTTCAAAACTAAGGATTGTGATTTCATTTTTCGAGTTAATTTCGGTATTTTAATTTTAAGAAATATTTCGGTGTGTAAATTAAAATACGTACAAATTTCGAGGATAAATAAAGTATATGTAATGAATTCCTAGGGTATATGAAATATGTAAAGAAAATAAAATGCAACTAAATTAATCTATTAAACACATTAAATAAAGCTTAAATACAAAGAAATGAAACAAACATGAAATCGATATATAATAGAAAATCAGGGAGTGGTTTCAAAAATTATATATAAGTAGAAGAAATGATAATTAGAAATTTAGGCGGTGGTTTGAAAAATCAATAAATAATTAGAAGCAATGACAATTAAAGAGAAAAAAAACTCGAAAATTATGAAAAAACCTCAAAAGTTTTTGAAAAACCCTAGAAGAAATGTAATTTTTGGTAGATGGTTTTTGTATTTTTATGAAATACGAAATTTACGAAAAATCTCAAAATTTACAAGAAAACCTCGAAAATTTTCAAAAAAATATATAATTATTTATTTCAACCATTTTCATTTAGTAATTTAAAAAAAATGAAATTTTCACCGAAATTTTGGGAAATCTTATTCTTTGTTCAAAACTACTTAAAATTATATATTTTTGTATTTAGCCTTCAACAATTGAATACTATACTAGTATTTGAATAATATATCGCATATTGAATTTAATGTTCATATGCATTGATTGATAATTATATCTATAGAGCTAGCTAGAAATTTCTTAGCTAAGTATTACATTTTTATTTTTGAAATGGTGATTTCCATTAGTTAATGGGTTATAGATTATATAATTATTCGAGAATTGGTGCAAATAGTAATTTTTGGCTTGGACCCAATAAAATGATTTGGCTTGCGCTATTTTTCTTTTATTAGAGTAGTGATTACGTTATTGATTAGGTAAATAAAAAAAAGGGGTTTCTCTCGTCTTTGTATGGCACAAAGTGGAGAGGAGAAACAAGAAGAAGAAGAAGAATGAGAAGATAAATGAAATAAGGAGATCTGTTGAAAAAAAATGGAACAAGGAAATAAGGATGTCCAGACAGACAGGTTTGCATGGTGTGCATGTCAGATCTGTGAGTATTTTTGAATCGTTTTGTGTGTTTTCTTCTATATTTGTTTTTATAATTTTTGCAAATATTAAATCTTGTTCATGTTATTTGCATCAAATTATGATTGCTTTTGTGGAATGTTGTACGAGTAGACTTAGTTATATGGATGTGAATGAAGTTTCATTGAAAAGTTCCAAATTGAAAATTTGGGGGTAGTAATTTGAAACTTTTATTGATAGAGAATGGTAAAGTGGATTGAATTTACTTTGAACATGTTGATATAGGTGCATTTCAGACTCGATTACTTCAATCAGAGTTAGGATTTCATTGATATGATTATATGGGTTGATAGTCTAGTTGTGAGCTTTTCGTAAGTATAAAGAATATAAAATTTTGATTAGAATTGACGTAGTTATGGTTTATCAAAGTTAGCCTAGTTTAAGCAAAAAGAGGTGTTTCTAGTGCATTGGGGAAGGCGATAACGACATGTTGACATCATCTGTTCACCAAGACTTTGACATGTTTGACCAAACTTTGACTAGGTCGAAAAAATAGCTTGTAGCTCCATTTTTTGACACTGTTTTCACCGTTGGAATCCTTGACTTAAAATCTGTTTAATGGAAGTATAATTTTTTAAATTTAGAAAAATTAAATTTAACCCATAACTCATTTATGCCTCAATATACATGTTTTCGATTTATGATTGTGTTTTGAAGTATGTGGGTTGTGGTTTCATAGTGATTATTGAGATGTTAATGGTTGAGGAATGTATGTTAATGCATTATGATGAATTTGGAGGTTTGTACTATTATTCATATTGACTTGTTAATGCATTGTGAAGAATTTGGATATTTGAATTGTTATTGTTATACAAATTGTCTTGTCAATGACTGACTTGATTGTCATTTTGTTATAAAGCATTTGTTATGAAAATGATATGTTTCCTCGAAAGTGTGGGTGGATATTTTTGTAAATTTATTTATAAATGACAAAGTGTCATTGTGTAAGAATTGCAAGATACCATAATATATTATACTGTAAAAGTTTATCAACTGGAATTGTACCACTTAGAATTATCACACCACTTGTTGTTTATGATCTTCCATATCCTATAGAGAAATTAAACAACTTTGAAGTTGGGTTTTGCCGATATGGGGCACCCTTTTCTTATAGAGAAACTAAGTTACATTCGAGTTGGTTTTTTGCAGAAAGGACGTGTTTTGATGCCTAAAAGAGGCTTAATTAATTATTCGTAAGAAAAAAGTGACGTGATTTATGTGCATTAATAGCTCAAAAGTGACTTTTATGTAACTCATATACTTATGAGTATCCGGTGATGCATGTCCGTATGTGATGTGTCCCCACTTAGTAATGGACATGGATGATGGAGAAGTTCTTTTTTATATGAGAGAGGTATACGGGAATGTATGTTTGGTACGAAGGTGGTGCAAATGTGGTGTAGTCTAAGTGACTAATTCATTAAAAACGAATAATATATTTAAGACAAATAATTTATGGACATACACAATTGTACTAATTGATGAATACTGATTGGTTGAGAAATTGTATACCTTTTGTTTAAAATCATTCCTTTCAGGATGACAAGTCTACTAACATTAGGCAGGTCAGACTTGTCATGGTTAACATCTACAATGTGAGCATAGGTAAGGTATATATTTACTTTAAGAATCATAGAAATTTATTAGAATGACATGATTGCCTCGTTGAGGAACTACATGTTTTTAAATTGTTATTTTTCTCTCATGACACATTGGCCTTGTTGAGGAACTACAAGTCATTGAGGTATTATTTTATGGTGTATGTAATTCCATATCATGGCATTGAATTTATTTTTATTTAGATTTTGAGAACACTCATACCAGCTACATTGCTAACCCAATTGAGTTTTTACTTCTTGGGTACATTCATTAGGAATGTAGTCGATTAGCTTTTCTCGGGTTAGAGAGAGTTTTGGCATCATTGTTGGCGGATTATTTTATAGGGTAATCATCTTCAAATAGTATCTTGGTTATAGTATTTTTTTCTCCTTCAAGTCTTTTATAAATATTTATGTTGTTATTGAATTTTCGAGTCCCAAATTTTGGGGGAAATGGATAATCCTACGTGGCGTGACATCAAGGTTTTTAGAGTTTGTTGAAATTAATTTGATCTTTTCGTTATGCTTCGTTGTTAAATACAATTAATTTATGATCATTGATGAATTGTTTTCATCGATTACATCAAACTTGAAATCTAGACTAGTCGGTAGTTAGAGTACTCTTTGTTAATGTTTGAAGCATGTTTAATTGATTATGTTAAACTTGTAATTGTTTGTACCGTAGCAAGACATTCAATGCTTGGGGCTAGAATTTTACTGAAATTGATTGTAAATTTAGATTAATCATAGATTATTAACGATCACATCATCGATGCAAGAAAAGAATTGATCGTCCCTAGTACTTTTCGCTTCACGAAACAATGAGTTAGGTTAAACAATTCTCAAAAAACCTATGGTGGATTCAATGTCTTCGTTCACTTCTCAATTGTTTTTAATAATCCAAATTTTATTTGTTTAATTTTATTCCATTAGTTAATTTAAATTAGTAGAAAATATATTTGAGTTTTTGATTGTGCCTTCAGCCTCGTGGGATCGACCCATTTTTTGTTATTGTCTACTAGTTAGATAATCGTGCACTCGCGGTTTAATAATTAGGTTTATTAGCCTATTAATTTAGTAGAATCTTCATCAAGTTTTTGGCGCTGTCACCGGGGATTGTAAAGGTGCCATCAAAGTCTAGAGTTTATTTTCACTAGTTTTTCGTTTAATTTTTATTTTCATTGTTTTACGAACAATGTTAGGAATTACTTGATTATTGGTTTTGTTTGTTATTAGCTTTCGTCAATTTAAAATTTTAAGGTTAGGAATAAATTTGCTTCTCTTTATTAATTTGAGTTATAATTTGTTGCATTGGTTTTGTAGATAATCATACACAGATATTTATAGGAGTTCTTGGGGAACGAAGTGAAAATCAGAGGTCGTGGAAAACAGGCAAAAAGAAAATTAACAAATATAAAAAATGTATATATACATAAAAATTGCATTGTCATTTACCTTTTAGGTTGCGATTCGCGTCAACACTCTCAGAAGTCAGCAAGTTGTTAGGTGGACAATGTTTATGATTGAGAACAACTTGACTTCTAGTCGGCGTCGTAAGTAACCCAAAAGAGGTTCACGTTGGAGGTAACTTCTCCCCACCGCATCTGCAAGTGAATTCTGTTGCGATTACTTTGTGTTTTGTTTATTTGTTTTAGTTGCCAGGATTGATTTGAAAATTACGTGTCCTCTCCTGTGGATAGGTTAACCACCATCTATTTTAGAATTAGGAACCTAAGCATTCACTATTAAAAAAGATTTATCAGCATAATTGTTTTGGACAAGTTTGATGCTCACAGGACCCCTATTTGGAAGTTAGCAAGCTTAAAGTAGTAGTGAAGAAACATATCCTGTATTGGAATAGTTATGAAACTAGCATTACACTTTGAGCTGAAAAGTGGAAAACAAGGTAGGAACATTTTTATAGTAGCAGATTGATAGGAAATTACTGTGCCTTTCCCACGGGTAGGTAAATTTGATTTCATTAATAGCTAAACTCTAGGTAAAACTAAGTTTTTGTTAGATGTTTCTCTAGAGTTGTTTACCATTCATCTGGTTTGCATATCATTTAGGTTTCGTTTAGGGTTCCTTTGAACTTTTTAAATTATGCATACTTGGGTACGTGATTCTAAAAATATTCTAGTTTGAAAAGTACTAAGAAGTTTTTTGAACTTCTAGTTACCTTTCTAGGTTCCCCCTCCTTGTTAATTGAAACCAAGGAGATGGCTGATGAGAAGGCCTTTACGGATTACTTTTCTTTCCAACAATGCTCCATCTTGCATTGTCTTACCTGAGAAAATTGCAAATAGCTTTGAACTCAAAACCATCTGTCATCCATCTTTTGCCATCCTTTTATGGTTTTGAGAAAGAAGATTCATATCTTCATGTCAAAGAATCTTTTGACATATGTGCTACCCTTATGTACCCAAACTTTTCAGATGATTCGGTATGTCTTAGATTGTTTCCCATTTCTCTGAAAGATAAGGCGAAGTCGTGGTTAGATTATTTAGAGACAAGAACCATCACAACTTAGGATGTTTTTTCAAGAAGTTTTTTTGTCATATATTTACCCATTAGTAAAACGAATGCTCTTAGAAGAGATATGTCTACTTTTCAACAAAAAAAGGGCAAACATTTTTATGAATGTTGGGAAAATTAAATGAAATCATTGTTAAGTGTTCCCGGCACGAATTTCAAAAGTGGCATTTAGCTCATTCTTCCAAGATAAGTTAACCACTCAAAACAATCGCATGATTGATGCCACTAATGGTGGATCACTTATGAAGATGTGTGCTAATGAGATTTGGGACTTCTTTGAAACTCTTTTTGAAAATTCTTAGCAGCGGATTATCCGAAAAATGATTATGATAGTCATAAGGGTGGTATATATGAAGTTAGCGATAAACTTGTTCATTCCCCTTCTTCTTCGAAGCTTGGCGCAATTGTTATGACTATGGCTCAGAAAATTGATGCATTTTCGATAGGAACCAACCACCACATCCCACGAATCTTTCATCTGAAGTCTATGTTGTATTTTCGAGTCCTAGTCATTTCACATCTGACTATTATTTGCAAAAATGATTATCGTGCATATTTTGCTGAGCAAATAAATATTTTTAATGTTATTCGACGATCTTATAATAATCCACACCCAACTATTACAACGAAAGTTTCAGTGTTTCACCATGTGCCCAAAAGGGGACCAGTTGTCTCCCAGGCTCCTCAAGCTCCTAGCCCGGTTAAGCCTTAGTTCAACAAAGTTCTTCAATCCCACACAAGTTGTTGAGAGGAAATGATTAACCGTTTTACGCAGCGCATAGTGCTTGAGCATGATTCTCAAGCTATATCAGAGTTAAAAGCCACAACTCAACACTAGTCTCAAGCCAGCAACAAACTTGCGATAGTTTTGAGTCAGATTGCTTAAGCATTTTCTGAGATATAGCCATGAAGATCTCCTAGTCAATTTGTTTAAAACCCAAAGTGTCAATCCATAATTGATAGTACATCTAAGCCCGAGTCAGATAATGTTTTTGAGGTTAATATGATTGAGACTACTTTGCTTCCTGACTCCATTCCCTTTTCCAACTTTTCATGTTGACTCATTTGACGTATGAGTTCCTAGTGACTCATGCATGAAATCTGATTTTCAAATTTCTTTGGAGTCTTGCCTTGACTATTTTCAAGATAGAAATGACCCAAAAAATAGTCAAGGCGTTATCGGAAGATGCATCTAATGAGAGACTGAATGCCATAGGTAGTGTTAATTCCATGTTTGGGGGTGTTGTTGAGTTGTCTAGCCCATCACATTTGCATAATTCATTTTGTTGTAATAAGCTTATACTACTCGATATATCAATAGACACACCTTTTTGCATATATTTCACATTTACTGACGCTACTTATGTGGATCCCTTTTTAAGTGATGACATCAGTTTCCACTATCTCGTTGTGAAAAAAAATTAAATTTTCTGATTTGACACCTGAATTAGGATGTCAATTTCTAGAAGTATGCAAGAATCATTTGTTGGATACCACAGTTTGTGACCCCATTATGCTTCAGGTCCCTATGAATTTCCTAGGAATGTGGGTTCATTTGTAGTTTCTCTATGATTTTGCATGGTGCCCTCGCAGTTTTTGGAGTGTGTTAGTATATGTCATGCCGCATGTGGTTGCTTCTTTTTATGGGACCGATCCTCAACTTTTCAATTTGTTGCTATACGATTCTTTGACACTTTTGATTTAGTTCACACCATGGACTCAGTGTCTAGGTTTGGGGGAAAGTGTTCGCTATGTTTTCCTCTCCATTTTGGGGTACATCATTTGGGAGGGAAAATATATGTCGGGTTGACGACGTTAAACTAAATCCTTCTGGGAGAAATCCTAGCTTTAATTGTTTCATTTTTGTTAGTCTGGATTGATTTTCGAGTTCTTTTTAATTGCAATACACTCGTATTCATTAGCTCCATAACAATTTTGACTTACAATTGGTTCATGCATTTGTTTTCGTTTGTGCATTTACTTATTTTTTTTCTTGTCATGTATGTGTTTTACCAGTTTCTCGTGATAACTCCATTCTTCTCATGTTTTTGTGTTTTCATTGGCTGATGACCTCTTCGAAATTGGTGAAAACTTCCAAAACTTCACCTTGATAATATCACTCTGACCCTCTTCGTTTCTTTTTCCTCCATTTGTTGTGATTTTTTTTATACATTGAGAACAATGTTTGGTTTAGGTTTGGGGTGGGGTTTATGAAATTCATGCAGTTTTCAAAATTTTGAGCTTAAATGTATTGCACAATTAAATCGATCAATTACTGTATTCTAATCAATCTCCATTGAATATTTAGATATTTAAAAATATTGTAATTGTGAAAAATCTTTTGTATTTGATATGGAAATGCGTTCAAAACCGAAGTTTTGGTAATTTAAAAAGAAAAATAGTTTTCCTTTCCAATGAAGATAAAATGCTTTCAAGTACTTGATGCTTTTAAATAAGGTTTAAATTGGTATATTAATAAAAAGACATAAGGTTTACTATTATCTTTATCTTAAATATATTTCATGAGCTTTTCTTAAAACTCAACTATCGTTGCACTATATGGCAAGTTAACATAATTTGACATTAATGAGTGAGATATCTAACTTGAAAAGCTTAAAATAATAGTGAAGACTTAAACCTTTTGAGTTTTGAGTTTATTTTTCTTGAGGGTTATTCAATAAACTCTTAGTTTTCTTGAGTTTGCATTATCTCGTTCATATCTCATTATTCTTGTTTTTCTTATTGATTGTGATGATACATCAAAATATACCAAACATCACAGTCATACATGTGGCGTAAAGATCCATCACAAGAATACAACGCCCAATCTATTGGGTCAGCTCGTAAAACCCAGAAAAAATGAGGTCAATTATAAAGGCCCGGATTAGGCCCACCACTAAGGAGACGTAACAGGGCCTGAATCCAGGCCTAGACGATTCAGAGTCTAAGTCCAGGCCTGATGCGCGTTCTCTCATAAAGAAGAAGAATGTTGCACTAAGAAAGAGTCGTGGAGGGAATTACGCCCACACGAATGCATTTTTATTAAGGAGGAGACTGTTACAAGAAACATCTCCCTCCGTAGTGCCTCACATGCTTAAGTCACGCAGAGATCTAACCATGACCATTATAAAAGGTAAATGAACATTTGACAAAGGTATGCAACTTTAACTGAGTTTCGTTCAAATTTACATCATTCTTCCAACAAAGTTACTGACTTGAGCATCGGAGTGCCTTCGACCACCAAAAAGGTGGTCATTGGCAGTCTAACCATTGTTTTGCAGGTCAAACTCACAGGAGGATGATTTTTGGACGCATCAGATTGTTTTGAGAATGACAGTAAAACTAAATCATTACATTAAAACTTCTTGATTTATTTAATTGAGATGTCATAATACCGACCCGAGCTTAGGAAGTGATATATGTATTTTTCCTTGAACCATTCTCTAGCCTTTTGGCCTACACAGTAATAAATATTTTTTGCAGCCCTTTGAGCATTTGGATAACCTTTTTCTTTGCTAACTCATTTTCCAATACCTACTCCAATTATAGAATAATACCCCAAATTATTTTTTTTACCCAATTTCTCTGAGAATGTGTATGGTTAGACATATGTTTGGGATTGGCAAATAGAACGAGCTAAATCTAAATATTTCATGAATGCTCTAGGTTGAAATGTTTTTCTATGTACAAGGGGAAATCATGTATAAAAAAAGGGAAAAAATTGTTGCTTCAAACGAAAAATATGAAGCAAAACTGGGACGGAAGAAAATTCGGTGTACAACATTTATTTATTTTTCAGTGCCCTATGTGTTTATTAAAAGGATTATACATTCTCATAGAATTTTTGTATATCATTTTTTATTCTTGTTAGCCATAATCAAACCCCATTATAGCCTAATAAAGACTTAATTAATCTTAAGTAAAGGTTCGGTCTGTAGATTTGGAGATTGAATAGACAAGAACTATGATGTTTGAACCAACATTCTAAAAAATAATTGATATTCATGTCCATGAGTCCATATTCAATTTATTATTTCAAAAGTATTTTGTTATGATAATTATTTGGGAGATGTTTGTGTTTCCATAATTTACTCTTTTCCTCACATCTAAACAGAGTGACAAATACCCAATTCCTAAGTGCTTAATTTTTAAGTGACATGAGAGATTTGTAATCGAACTGTGTTTTCTAAACATTATCTAGTCGTGTCTTCATTGTAAAATGGATATTCATGTTGATAATAAGGATATGCACACGCACACTTCGAGTTGAGAATGATGATGAAATTTATTTAACCTTTGGACACTATTAAATTGTTGTCAAAGTATGTTGATATACTAAGGTGGCATTGCTAGTTTGTTGTTTTTCTTGAAAATTTTGGCAATTAGATTATTACTCTGAGGAAAATAAAGGAGAGTGACCATGTTTTGAAATTTTATAGAAAAATAGGTTTTCTTTTATTGAGACAATAATGTTAGTGGGTAACAATTCTGGAAACCCTTACAAGAATACATTGTCTACTAGAGGTAATATAGAGGTTAAAATCCTTGTTGCATGTTTAAAGTAAGTGCAATTGATGATCCCTACGAAAGTGAGTTAGGATTTTATTGTTGTGTACTGTTTGAGGACTAGCAAAATATAGGTTTGGAGTATTTGATATTCACGTAATTTTTACATAAATTGCCTAGTAACTTATATTTGTTAGTATTTCAAGTATTGCATCTGATTCTATTTATTTCGGTTTTATGTTTTTGTAGGATTTAAAGCTTAAATGATGAAATCACATTAGGGTGGCAAATTTGGAAGCATACAAAGTGATGGTTTTGGTGAAATTGCAAGGTGTTACTAGAATTGGAATCTGAAACCCAATTCAACCAAAGAAGAACTAAGTTTATTTCCTACTTGAATTAACCTAAGCCCAAGCTCAACCTAAATCCAAAAAAACCTTTTTATTCTCCCATTCCCACAAAAAATTCTCTATCTAGCTAGGGGCGCTGGCAGCCACAGAGAGTAGCCTCCATCCCTTTCTTCTTTTTCCATCTCGACTTTCTTATTCCATTAACAACTAACAACTAAACACATAGATTCACCATCACCCTATCCTTCCTTTGTTCTTTCTCGCCTCCACCATATCGACATCTCATTTCTCCTTCCTCTTTCTTTCATCCTTCGTAAACCACATTACCTCTTGTCTCTATCACACCTTCCTCTCCATCTCCCTCCACGTCGCAACTTCTCTTCTTCTACTAACAGACCAGCAACCACCATCTAATCACAACCCCATCAGCTCCATCACCTCTGCAACACAGTCCATCTCGCAACCCTCCATCTCGTATGATCTCTCCTTAGCCCAGCCACAACGCTATCTCACCGTAGCATCCATTTCACGCCAACATCTTGCACTTCATAGCTTCTACTGCATGCTGACGCCAATGTTCTAAAAATCGGTCTAGGCGGCCGCCTAGGCGCTAGAAGGTGGAAAACCGCCCAGATTAATGGCTGGGCGGGCTGTCTGGGCGGCTGGGCGGGTCTAGGCGGGGTCTAGGCGGCCTAGGCGGACTCTAGGCGGTCTGGGCGATTTTTATTTTTTTAAAATTTTTTTTAATTTTTTTAAAATTTTTAATATGGCTAATTGTGTTCTTATTTTATTTTATTTCCTACTTTTTAATAATAAACTATTTAATTATTTTTTATTCAGTATATGTCTAAATGTAGCAAATGATGATTACTTAATGGAATTCTCGAATGATCTGTCGGTACCAATTTTACTAATGTAGATTTTATCAAATATAACTGAGGTTATTTATGCAATTTGAAGAAAAATAAAAGAGTACACATTCAAATTTATATAAAGTACCCATCATGACCAACTTCAGTCATTTGAGTTTTAATAAATTTGTTCACTATTGGTAATTTTCATGTTTTTAAATTTTGCATATGTATACTGGCATTAAATTGGATGTAATTGATAATGTATTATGCTTAACTTTTGTAAATTATTAAAGTAATAATACAAAACCTAAGACCGCCTAGGTGCCGCCTAGGCGCCCGCCTAGGCACCCGCCTAGGCCCCTGGGCGCTAGGCACCAGCTCGCCGCCCGCCCAGCGCCTAGCGATTTTTAGAACACTGGCTGACGCCACAGATGAAGCAACACAAAGTAGTGAAAAAGAAGAAAGGAGGGAAAAGTTTTTAAAACTTTCTCTCCTCACACTATTGGCACCACACATTTTATTTTGCGCCATCACGTAGCAACCACATACATTGGTGAATCGCGTTTGTTGAAAAGGAGGATGAGATATAGTTGACCAAAGCCACAACCATGATCACCTACACCAAGAGATTCTAAATCTCACGTAGAGGCGAAGAAGAAACCATGGGTTTCTAGAATTTGTTGAATTTAATTACACTGCCTCTTCCCATAACTGATATCATCGAGTTATCTCCAAGCTTAACTTTTTGTCTATAGCTTTCGTTGAGATCAGTGAACCATGCTTTATCACCACTCATATGATTGCTACACCCCGAGTCCAGAAACCAAATATCTTCTCTTCTTGCTCCGTGTTCCACATACGACATCAGTAGCATTGCTTCCTTTTCATCAAGCTCAGCAAAATTGGCCTCTTTGCCCCAACTTGGACACTCATATTGAAAGTGTCCGAGTTTATGACATTTATAACATTCAACAAGGGATTTGTCGAATGTTTGACGCCCTCTACCTCTGCCTCTTCCTCTAAATGATCCTCTGCCACGTCCTCCTCCTCCTAACCTGTCTTCATGAGTTATCTTCAAGGCATGTTCTTCTCCATCATGCTTGTGAAATTTCTGCTCATGAACAATCAACGAACTTTGTAATTCATCAATGGATAGCTGGTCAATATCTTGTAACTCCTCAATAGAACAAACTATGTAATTAAATTTGTTTGTTAAGGAGCGAAGTATTTTCTCCACAATTGTAACGTCTACCATACGTTCACCATGCACTCTCATCTTATTTGCAATAGACATTACACGAAAAAAATAATCACAGACTTTCTCACCAGTTTTCATCTCTAAAGTTTCAAACTCTTTACGAAGAGCTTGTAGGATCGACCGCTTCACCCTTGCATTCCCTTCATATTTCTTCCTCATCGAGTCCCATATTTGCTTTGAAGTGTCTTTCTGCAGTATGGTCTCCAAGATGGTTCGGTCGATTGCCTGGAACAAGTAATTCTTCACTTTCAAATCCTTCAACTTTAACTCGTCGAGCTTTCTTTGCTGTGCCTCAGTCATAGCTACTCCAGCCTCTATTTTTGCATATCCAGTTTCCACTAGGTTCCAATATTCCTTGGACCTCAAAAATTTTTCCATTAACATGCTCCAATGGTCATAATGACCATCGAAGCGGGGAATTGCTGGCTGCACGAAATTTCCTTTACTCGTCATACCTCTCTCTCTGTTTGCAAGCCACTAAAAAAAAATCTGCAGTTTTTTTTTCTCAGGCCAATGGTGGCTCTGATACCAGATTGATGTGAAACAGAGAACTTAAGCAAAAACAATATGCTTAATCTGGGAGAAATGCTATTTTATTGAATTCAGAACTCTGGCTATTATATAGCCTTACAATTTCCTAAATAAAAGCAGAGATTTCAGCCCACATTTGCTCTAACAGAAATGTGGTTATCAACAAAAGAAAGAGTCAAAACAAATAACCTATTCCCTAGTCAACAGAGATTATTCAAAAGTATAAGATCAAACCTAACAGAAACACCTACAAACTCGACAATTGGGGATGGATTCAGGGATCGGATCCCTGATGGGGCTGGGACAAATTTGCCTTAATCTGCCCTGTTACCATCCATAGGTCTAGTTGCCTAGCTCACTCGATTACCAGGGTTTTGGATTTTCATCGGTCAAAAGGTATGGTTTAGTGGTTAGAGCTTTGTTGTTGTGGAAGGATAGAAGAGAGGAGAATATTATATAGCCTTAACCTTACCCATCCCCAAAAACTTACGATATGATCCATTTGTAGTTGGTTCATGCAATGGGTTGATTTGGTTTTCAAATTATTATTCTACTTGCGTATATTTTGATACTTGTGTGGTTACATAGAATCCAATGATTAATGAGTGTGTTTTGATTTACTGTGCTTCAAGTTTGGTCGAGTCTTGAGAAATGGATGGGCGATTTTCCATATAATGGGGTTTAGTTATAGTTGTGATTTTGATGAATATAAGGTGATTAACGTGGTTTTCATGTTCGGTGAATATGAAAATTTTTATGGCTGCGAAGCCATGATTTGAACTAATTCATGGAGAGTGACTAAAATTGAAACAAAGGGTGGGTGGCGTAGTGAATGTTATATAACGCATCATGAAGAGGTTGCAATGTGAATGGTATGCTTCATTGGGTGGGACCTATACTATGTTTTGATGTTGACAACGAAAAGTTTGGGGAAGTACCATGGCTGGAGTTGGATGATCATCTGCATTCTAGTGGTCGCTGTTTGGGAGCATTACATGGGTGTCTTTAAGTGTTTTGTTGTTTTACTAAAAGTGTTGATATATGGGTTATGAAGGATTACGGGCGATGAAGGATTACATGGGTGTCTTTCAGTGTTTCACAGGTTGTTGTCGATGACAACTTGTGAAATATTTGGTTCCATTGATGTTTAGGAAGAATGGTGAGATTTTAATGCATAAGGAGTTTGGAAAGTTATTCTTATATGATCTAGTAGTAAAAGAACAAGAACACCCAATGTTGGGATTGATAGTTGCTTTAAAATGGTTACATATGTTGATAGTCTTATATTAGTGGCTTTATTAATGGCTGGCAAGAATGAGGAAAATCAACCACTCGAAGAGCAAACTAGGTTACATCTTTGCAATGTTTGAGCATCATTTTTAGGCTCGGGCATATGGTATCTTTAAACTAGGTTAAAAGTATGAAGGAAAACTCAAATCAACAAATCAATAGAACATCCTCCTCCATCTGTGTTTTGGTGTTACAATGATAAACCTTACCCAACATGTCATATAGTTGTTGTTTGTGTTCTTCTCAAGTACTGTACAACCATGTAGTTTGTATTGTGTTCATCCCAAGTATTGTATGACTATCAAGTCACATAGTTTGAGTTCTAAACAATTTTAACTTCATACTTTATAAACATGAACTCCACCACCACTCTGTGTGGAAAAATTTACCCTTTCCTAACTTGGTATCCGAGCAATGCCGATCATTCTTTTTTGTTTGATGAAATGGCCTCAATCTCGTCCTCCACTTCGACATTTGCTTGTGATTCACCAAGCACTCCAGCCATCCTCTCTGCAACTCTGCAAATGACTCACATCCACCATTTGATCTCTGTGAAACTTGATCGCTACAATACTAGGAAATAGGAGAAAATGTATTCTCAAAGAAAAGAAAAGAACAAGGAAAGTGTTTTAGTTGAGAGATAGGGGAAGGGAGTTCCCTTAGATTTGAAGATATAGATGTAGTTCCAACTCAAAATTTTAATATCTACGATATATAATTGATAAAATCCTTAGGTGAAAAATTATGACGAGGTTTCAAATATTTCTTTCAACCAAATTAAACTTGTAAATGGGTCGGATATGGAGCTGATAAGCTTGTATCTGATCCAATAAAGAAAAAATTTCAATCCGATTTGATAATATGACGGATTATCTATAATCAAATCCATATCCAATTTGTTACCTTATTGGACATCCAATCCAAATTTTTTTTTAATTTGTTAACTTTATTTCTTAGAATTGTTATCATTAGTAACCATGTATATATTATATATATTCATTTAATACTTGTAAAAGGTATAAAATATATAATTTGAGTATCTAAAAATCAGACCGGATTATTATCGGATCGAATGTGCTCAAGTTCATATTAGCTTCATTAAATCACTGGCCTAGCGGGGTCGAATTATAATTGGATTGGGCTCTTAAATCCATTTCCTATTAAGTGCCTCAGATTTCGATTAAAATCCAATCCATTAACAACAAGAATTCAAATCGTCCTAGATTGGCTTCAGCACTAGAAATATTCTCTCTTAGTATTTTTTTTCCTTCTAAATTTATATCCCTCCATTCATACATTAACTGCACTAAAACATGTATTTTTTTAACCCAAACTATTATTATAATTATTAGTAGCCTTTGCAGTTATAATAATAATCGTGATTCAATGAGGTTAACCTCACAATACACAGTGAAGTCTCGACTCTCTACGGTTGGACTAGTAAATTGATCCTAGTCTACTTGAAACCTTTAATTATAAACAATATATAGTTTGAAACTGTAATCTATGTTTCGAAGATAACTATACCACTAAGAAAAAACTAGGAAAACCTCTTCAAACAAGATTTTGTTGAGTTATATGTTCCAAAAAAAACTCCACAATTCCCGCTTCTCCTAATTTTCGTCATGCTAGTTTATATGTGTGGTTGGATCATCTAAGGGGACATATTGCCTCTTAAGGAACAACTGATGCACATATAGGACGATGGTTTTTTAAGTGTCGGTAGATTTCCTTTATGATAATTAAAAGAGTATTTTGGGGTAGTCTAACAGTGGTGTTAAAGCATGCATTTCTTACCATTATGAAGTTTCTCAATTCACATGAAGAGTGGTGTTATCTTTTTGAGACTTTTGTAGGCTCTACTACACCATAGTTGGCCATTAATAACAGTTCAGTATAGCGTTTTTTTGCACTTAATGCTATGAAAAGCCTACTTTTAATGACATTTCAATATTAAAACATTATAACAAAAGAGTGGGAGATTAAAAAAAAACCGTTCGATTTTGCCTAAAATTTTTAGAATACCTTACCAAATGCAAAAAAACACAACTCCTCTCACTCTCCTCTTGTTGCTGCCCTATCACTCTGGGAGAGAGAGATTGAGGGGGAAAAGAAGATTGAGAGGACTAAGAGGAACCGTCCTCAACAGGAACATGATTCTACGATCTTCATGGATTTGCGACTATAAAAATATGAATAGTCTGCTGGCTGAAATCGACCATCTCACAACACTTGAGATGACTTTGAGAAGCTTTGTTTTGGCCTAAGTGAAGAGATCATGATATCCTCAATCGGCTCTGTTTCCGCGTCTTTGGGGAAGAGATTGAACTGGCGAATCAACTTTTCTGCTTGAAAAATTGGAAAGTCGGATGCAGTAGGGAGGCGAAAATCATCGTGAAGGGTAACGAAAAAAGGAGAGAAGGCGGCGAGGAAGATGAGAAAGGCTATCAAGGTGAGACCTTTGAGGTAAAACTCCATTTTTTTCCTCATTGATTTCAATTTGGGGGTTTGGGGAAGGAGGGGTTTTCAAGTGGAGTATCAACACAAGGTGGATGAAGATCCAACTCGTGTCGCCCGAACAGTGTAACCCTCTTGAAAAAGCTTTATGATGAGCCAAGATCCAACAAAAGCAACAACTCTATTCACCACAACTGGTCCCTTCATTTATCTATTACTCGAATCCAATAAATATAACATGTATCCAACAACGATCCTTCTGTCGAGCGTTCATCAAGGAAGATCTAAATGTGTGGAGAGATTGAATCAAGAAGTTCTATCTAAGAATCAACAAGTTCAATAATTTTTTTTTAAATTTAGGGAAGGTGGGGGTTATAGAATCCCCACTGAAACAGGGTGGATAAATGTGTATTGTAGTATATGCAAAGATTGATTTTTTAATTGCCAAAAATTACTTGATATTTGTTCCTTCTGTGAATTTTAGGGTTCCTGAGAACAAATGCCAAGAAGTTAACTTGGAGAGGTCGACCGAATCTGTTCGTCGTTTAAAGCCGATAATTTCAGAATACTACAAAATAGTTCTTTATTCGCATTTTTTTATTTTGTTGTATATGATTTAGATTGAAATAAATAGAGCCTCCAGTAGACTAAGGTGGTGTTTTTTTTAAGTGCTTAGAAGCTAACTTCTAACTGGAATTAGAAGTTCTTAACGAGTTTCTTAATGAACTGTTTGCTTTGCTTCTGAATGGGCTGCTGATTAGAAACTGTAAAATTAAAAGGTGTTTGTTTTTACGTATTGAATGGGAACTGCTTGAAAATTTTGCCCCACTGAAGAGACACATACATGAAAGGATAGACGGTGGGCTGGAAACCCAACATTATACGGTGGTGATCATTTTGTCAAAGCTTTCAAAACTATATGCTACATAATGAAAACTTTAAAATATATATGAGAGGGATAATTGGAGATAGGAAGAAAAACTTGGAGAATACAAAAAAAGAAACACAAAGATGAAGGAGAGAAATGCAATAAGTTTCTTACTGTTGACGGGTTTTTGTGAAGGTAGGTAGAATGACAACGATTGGTGAAGATAATCAAGGTGTGACGTCAAAATTTAGCCCTACTTGTTTTTAAAAAGATATGGGCCACAATTGTCATTACAAAATTATTTTAAGGTTACTATTGGAATAATTTTGTAGTCAACACTCAACGCTAAGTGACCAACACCTCCCTGTTGCTTACTCTATGAACTTCTTATTAGAACTAAAAACAAATACTCTATAAAAGGTGACCCAATTCTTATTAAGACTTCTGACTCTATTCGAAAACAAAAAGAAATACCCTCTAAATAAAAAATAAATTACTGTACAAAAGAAAACAATCGGATGCAATTGCACCCCAGGTCAAAAGAAAACCTCCTTCATAAATGAAAGAGGGACATACCGCTATCGGTTGAGCCCGTTCAGCCATCAGAGCGTGGGAACGACGCAACAATGATGGATAAGCTTGGTATTCAAGGAACGAATTGGTAGAGTCATGGACATTTATATAGACAACTCAACGCATCTAACTGATCCAGTTCATACAGGCAACGACGTGGCCTTTCAACCAAGACTCAACTAAATAATGAGTCATGATCTAGCGTCGAATCGTGTTATTTCTACTTGGAAAACGAGCAACAAACAAGAAATGGATCGCCCGCATGAAGATAACTTTTTAGTGACTTCGTTATCATCTACGAATCGTGTTATTTCTATAAGGGAACTACACAGTCTTAGTCAGGACCACACATCTCTCCTTTAGGACCAAATTAACATAGTCTCCGCTCAGAGTTAAACTATTTCATTAATTTAATTTAATTTTTTTATTTATTTTTTACAGTCTAGGAGAGTTGTTCGTACAAGCCAATATGATGATTCAAGGAATAAAAAGAAAATTCTAAAAAAACTTTATTGATTACTAGGTAATTTGCTACAAAGCTTGACCGACCGGCAGTGCAAAAGTTTACACACTACAAGTATCTAAGCCTGGTGCGAGTAAGGATCCACTGGAATGCACATCAAGACTTTGCTCCACCAATTTGCCTTCAGAAGAGGACTCAAAACTCAAGCAAAAAGCTAATGTACCCTAAGTCAGTTGTCGGTACACACGTTAATTCTTTGCTTTGCCAATCTGCTTTGAGAAGAAAATTTGGAAGTGAAAGCAAATGTACCCAAGGTTGGCTGCTGGGACGATTTCTTAGAAATGGGATGCCTGCTGGAGGAAGGAGCAGTGGGAACAACCACCCAAAGTTGGTTGCGGGTGTTATCCCAAGGTGGATGGTGGGGGATGTCATGGGAGCACCATAAGATGGAAGACAAACTTGACGCCTAAAGGGGAGTCTATACTTCTTTTACGCAATGCAAAAAGAAATTACGAGGTCCCATGGAACCACTGGATGCTCACCCAATCAGGTGGCATCACCCAATAGTAGGTCTTGTTAAGATTCATTGCTGTGAATGTTAGAACGTTCAAAGACTCCTCCAACAAAGATCTTCTTTTATCCTTTGGAGAACCCAAAGCATATTGTCTGGAAAAACGCATTTGAAAAGAATGATCTAGGGAATTCATGGTAACGCTTGAAATGGTGAAAAATCGACCTATATATAGGTGCGACGATTCACAAAATGAGGTCATCCAGCGATCATGTCAGCATTAAAAGCCACATGATAAGAAGGTGATGGCTTCAATTGTAATTGCACAAGTCCACATTCATCGAATTAATGTAATTGCACGCAACTCCATTAATTGGGGGAGTAACATTTACCTAGTTGTCTTGCAATATACTCCATACAGGTGGCATGGTGATCACGTCAATTGGGCCCAAAAACGTGAGCGAACCCAAGTGAGTGCCCGACCTGACCCAGCCCAAAAGACAGATAATGGGCCAGTACATATTGGTTAGAAAAGATAAACGGCGAAGGACTTATGTGCCCATGGAATGTGGAGCACCTAAAGAGATATTATAATTAAATCCAAGGTATTAGCTTTATTAAAGTTCTACTACTATCCGTAAATTTTGGTTGAAATTCAATCTGGTCAATCTATTGTAATCCGGCTCAAGTGTCAAACCTACCGATCTAACCCCTATGTTGGACTATTAAGAAAAGTAAGTAAATCAGGACACCCAAGTCAGACCTATACGTATGAGGCCATATGATGGCCGAACTTGACCAAAGTTTAGTCAGTTACGACTAATGACGACATCTTCTTGTCACCTCTAAGACCTAGTTCGTTAAGAACAGATGAATATGCTTAGAAAGTGGGAGTCTAATCAAAGCTCACGATGCCTGATCAAGATGAATTGTCAGGGATCATTGTTCGGCCATAGACAATGATGGCCTAACTTGACCAAAGTTTAGTCAGTTGCGACTAATGACAACAACTTCTGGTCTGCTCTATGACCAAGTTCGTTAAGAACGGATGAAAATGGCTTAGAAAGTGGGAGTCTAGTTAGAGTTCACGATGCCTGACCATGATGAATTGGCAGAGATTATTGTCTGACCATAGACAATGATGGCCGAATTTGACCAAAGTTTAGTCAGTTACGACTGATAACGACATCTTCTTGTTTGCTCTAAGACCTAGTTTGTTAAGAATGGACAAAAATGCTTAGAAAGTGGGAGTCTAATCAAAGCTCATGATGCCTAATCAAGATGACTTGCCAGTGATCATTGTCCGACCATAGACAATGATGGCTGGACTTGACCAAAGTTTAGTTAGTTACGACTGATGACGACAACTTCTGGTCCGCTCTAAGACCTAGTACGTTAAGAACGGATGAAGATAGCTTTGAAAGTAGGAGTCTAGTCAGAGCTCACGACCCCTGATCAAGATGAATTGTTAGGGATCATTATGATGGTCGATTTTGATGAAATTTTAATCAATTACGACTGATGACAACAACTTCTGGTCTGCTTTAAGACCTAGTCCGTTAAGAATGGATGAAAATGGCTTAAAAAGTGAGAGTCTAGTCAGAGCACATGAAGCCTGATTAAGATGACTTTCCAAGGAACATTGTCTGACCATAGACATTGGTGGCTAAACCTGATCAAAGTTTAGTAAGTTGATAATGATGAAGCAACTTCTGGTCTGATATGAGACCTAGTCCGTCAGGAGCGGACAAAGATGGTGTAGAAGGTGGAAGTCTAGTAAGAGCTAATTGAGCATTTACCTAGATGACTTGCTAGGATCACTGTAAGACCATAGATAGTGATACACACACTTGACCAAAGTTTAGTCAGTTCGCTTAGATTGACAAAGTAATCCGCTGGTCCGATTTACAGCCTAGTCTGCCAAAGACGGATTAAGTTGGCTAGAGGAATGTGTGATTAAATCCACAAGTTCGAATGATCTATTGCCCACCCAGATTATTCCCTCGCACAAAGTTTAGCCAACTAACAAGGTTTGGTCGAGACAACTTCTGGGTCTCTAAAGAATACAGACAAGAATTGCTTGATTTCAGGAGCTATCGCAAGATAAGCGGCCAGAACTCTCATTAGCAGATCAACTGACAGTTTCCTGACTTAGGAAAATCTCTTGCCTAAAGACCAACACTATGACGAGGCAACACATAAAAGATTCAGCAGGAAAAGTCCAAAACAGTACAAGTACAAAGTGTTACTTAACAAATCGTCTTTCATTGATGATCTAAAAAATATAGTGGAACTTGACTTAGCAGGAGAAACAGAGAACAACTCTGCGCGCACTAGTGTTCTGGCACCCTGATCTCATTCACCCTTTTCTTGTGATTGATCATAAGCTTTTCCAAACTCTACAAATGCCACTTCTTTGTAGTTAGAGAGATCCCAATCAGCATGCTCCTCTTCCATCAGCTCCAAAATTCCTTTCATAATTCTGCTGAACTAGAACATTCTCTGGGCCTTAAGAAACTTTTCCTCTTGCACTTTTCCCTCTACGAGCTCTTGCTCCAATTGCTCCAGTTTGCTGGCCAAGGCATCAACTCTTGATTTCTCAGCACTTAGTTTGTCCTTGATCGGGCTGAGCACATTTTGCGTCAAAAAAGTTGCTCTTTTGTCGTCTTTGCAAGCTTGACGTTGAAAGCAACGTCAGCCTCAAACTTTTGTCGTATGGCATCCCTTTCAGATTCATTGTTTCCCTTCTCAATGATCAAAGCTTGAATCTCATACTGCATCTTGGCCACAACCTCCATGGCAAGCTTCAAGTCACGGTGGGCGTGATCCAGCTCCGCCTCCAACCCGTCCTTTACAGACATCACACTGGCCAAGTCAGACTCAAGCAATTCCAAGCAGACCCTCTGAGCCTTCAATTTTGTCTGCAACGCCTCTAGTTGGGCCACCGAATCAACATGCCTTTTGCCTCCACGCTAATTCATCATTAATTCAATTTCTCGGAGAGCATCGAAATACGAATTCTGCAGATGTGCAAAAACTTGTTCCATGGTGTATACTCTCTCACAAGTTGCATGTACTTTCATCCCAGCGACGACAACCTGGTTCAAATACATCCCTAGCATAAGAAGTTTTTTCCCCTTGTCCACAACCTTGCCTAGTGTATCTCCCTCTGGTTTTGGAGAATGATTGGCCAGCCAGTTATTCCATTTGCTAATATGCCTCTTAGACCCATAAGAAATGTCAACCTTCTGATGCCAGGCCTGGTTGTCGATCGTCAACATATCCAGTGCTAAGAGACTAATCCGCGCATCGGGATGAAGATATTTGAATCCGCAATCACTCCAGGACCGCCCTTCGCCGTCTTTACCACATCAGGGGCCTCTTCCATCACTTTCCCCAATCTCTTTTTTAGATACTTCTTCTCCATGTAGGGAAAGGAAATGAAAACTCTCACCTGAGCCTCTTGCCTCTCAAGCACAACAGCGTCCGACCCAGAGGATGCAATAGCGTCCGTCCTAGCGGATACATCAAGATCTTGCCTTGCAATTTTCAGCCTCTCCAAAGGGGCCAACTTCCTGGAAGCAGGCTTAGATGCGGCGTGAGGCTTTTTTGAAATTAAAAACAAAAAAAAGTGCCTTATTCAATTCCGCTATCCGCTACGGGTTAGGGATCTTGACCTTCAGAAGCTTCTTCTTCTTCGAAGGAGATCCACCATTAGGCTTCAGTTTCAAAACTTTGAAGAGAGTAGAGGCTTCATGTTAGTAAGTCCATAGTCAACTACGTTTGATGTTGTCGGGCTGAACAACATCTTCCATCCGCATGAGGGACATTTCACCAAACTTATCCATGGCTGCTTTGTCGTCTAGAGTAAGGGCGTTGTTGAAAATTTCCCAATAAAAAATAGGGATAACAGTTTAATATGTGATGATGCATCAAACCATCATCTGATCAACACCGTACACATGTCATGCTCATCATTAGCAGAATCCAGACAGTCCGACCTAAACAATCCAGCGAGGCCCAAACAACATCAAGCCCATCATTAGCAGAATCCAGACAGTCGGGCCGATTTGCAATGAGCCAGTGAGCCCACACGTTACGCGGTCAAGCCCAAAACTTGTAAGACCTCTAAGGCAAGTATTTGAGAGATCTACCAAAGATAGGTAAGTCAACAACACATTGGATCCGACTAGGAAACATATATTAGAGTATAAATCGAGCAAGAAAACTTCCTTCCATAGACAACACTCAGAAAGGGAAATCTCTCATGTAGATTTAGAAGCCTACAAGATCACTTTCCCTAAAATATGCCACAAAAGGCCTAGCCCAATAAGGACTCCTTCACTATAAAAGATAGATAAGGTCGATGAACAAGAGGTACACAATATAACCCAGTTTACATTTTAAGCATTTCCTAAGCCTTATCTACCTTAAGCATCGGAATGCAATTGGCCACCACGCGGTGGTCCTTGACTCACGTTTGCTACCGATGCAGGTTTAGGTAAGTAGGAAAGAAGAAAAATAGAAATCGACTACATCAGTTTTGCCTTGTCTATGGGGAACGACAAAGTTCCTAAAAAAGAACTATAGTTCCACCTTTTCCAGAGAATCACTGAGATGGTGAAGACAAGGTCTCACAAAAATGGAAATGCTGTCAAGCCTTCGAAAGCTTAAACTGGCAGAGTGTTCTAGTTCAACTACAACCACGGGAGGACCCCCCCCCCCCCCCCGCCGGTGGTAGCTACAAAAGACCCAAGGGTGTAACACCCTTACTTTTTCAATGGCAATAAAAATTTATGCAACTAAAATTCAATTGAAAATTCTATTTTAAAATCTTCTTTTGTTTGACAAGTTGTATTTTTCGAAATTCGCTTAACTTTTTTTCCTCTACCAAATCTCGGGATGAGATTCTTTTGAGTTGTATATATTGTAATGCCCGCCTAATTAAATAAAAAAATAAAAAATTTCTTATTTATTAATTGTGGCATATATTGTAGTCTCATTTATTGGGAAAAAGATTTGTTTTGTTTGCCATGGCTAAATTGAATAAGGTGTGTGTGTTTAGCCAAAATTTTGTAAAACCCTAATGTTGATGGGTTGCTACTAAATTGTATTTGGGCTTTGTTTTGGGCTTTTAAAAACTAATGATTAGGGTTTTATTTTGTGAAGTTAAAGGGCGGACTACCTTTAGAATTTTAGTGGGGGTGAATAGCCACCCACCTTATAAAGAGAAAAACCGTATTTCTTCCTTCTTCTTTTCTCTTTTTTTTATTTTTTTTTCTTTCCTTCACGGTTTCTTCTCCTCATTGGCGGCGAGCATGGTCTGTGACCGCACGTTGCAGCCGATCCCACTGCCCCAAACTGGGTCCTTTTCCTTCCTCTCTCGTCCCTCTCTTTGCTGTATGTTGGTGAGGGTTGGTTGGAGATCGAGATGGGAGCAAGACAGGGCGTGTTGCCGGGATGATTTAGGGATCTGATTTGAAGTTGTTTCAGTGGGTCTCGATCGTCGAAGCAGAGCTGAAAGCATTACCACTCTTCTTCTTCATCTGAGAGTTTCTCAGATTCGTCTGATGATTACAGTTCCACTGACTTGTATGAAGTTGAGAATGTTGAGATTCCACTACTATTATTGTATTTTCTGGAATTGAATGTGTTGTCCTCATTAGATTGCAAGCTGGAACTTTTTGATTTGTTTAGTTTGCTAATTGGGTTCGGGAAACTTGTCATCTTGTACGGATTTGGTCATGGTGATCCATAGAAAATGTTGGTTGGGGTGTTGGTCAATCTGATCTGAGAGTTCATTTAAAAAAGTTGTTTATCTATATGTTTTGTGATGGTTTTGATTGTTATGGGTTGTGTGGTCACTCTGCTAGGTTTTTTTTGGATGTTGTGTTAAACTCATGTGTCTCATTGGTTGACTCCTTTGTAGAAATAATGCTGGAAATGTTTTTGGGTTTGTGTTTTTTTATTTTGTATGTGATGTGATATAGAAATCTTGGTTTCATTTATATCTTTAATGGAAAAAAAACCTTTGGAAGTTCCATGCTTTAAGTTGATACATGGTTCTACTAGAAAGCTTGATAGTAGTTTGATGCATGTAAATCTATTCCCTAAGTTCTCTCTGTGAAGTTTTTGGGGATGAAGAGAATACTTTAATCTATGGGTACAACTTTCACTACACCAAAAGGGCCATTTAGCTACGCCGAGCTGCCCATGGTTTTAAACCGTTGGTGCATTTGCCACGGCCAAAAACCGTAGCTATAAGTACCAACGGCTTAAAACCGTGGGTAATAAACAACCTGGCCACGGTTTACAACCGTTTGTATAGTTGGCACGGCTGAAAACCGTGGCTAATAGTAGCAATGGCTCCAGACCGTGGCAATTATTCGCAACGGCTCAAAACCGTTGCAAAAACAAAATTTAGCAACGGTTCTGAACGGTGGCTAGATATAACAACGGCTCAAAACCGTGGCAAAAAAAAAATTTAGCAACGGTTTTAAACCGTGGCCAGAGCTAGCAACGGCTCTAAACCGTTGCAACAAAAAAATTTAGCAACGGTTCTAAACCGTGGCTAGCTTTAGCAACGGCTAAAAACTGTTGCAAAAACAAATTTAGCAACGGTTTTAAACCGTGGCTAGCGTTAGCAACGGCTAAAAACCGTAGCAACATGAAAAGCTAAAAAATTTGGGCGGGCTATTTTGGCGCTCGACGTTCCCTCCATTCGACTTCCATCGACAAAACGAAGCTCCCCTCCACAAACCCTCCACTCGACTTCGTCTCCTTCCCTGCTCCCTTCCTCGACTCGACTTCGCTGCTGCTTCTCCTTCCCTGCTCCCTCCCTCGACTTCCCTCCTCCCCTCCTTCCCTGCTCCCTTGACTTCCCTGTTCTTCCCTCGACTTCAATAGACTTCCCTCGACTTCAATCGACTTCCCTCGACTTCAAAATCGATCAACCACTGCAACCTAACAGGTACTCTCTCTCTCACTCTCTTTTATTTATGATGAAATTAGGGTTCTCTTTTATTTATGATGAAATTAGGGAATCAATCTCTGACCTAACTAGCATGAAATTAGCCACTGCAATCGATGATTGTTTTTTTTATTGATGTCTGACCTAACTAGCATGAAACTTAAAAGGTGGAATCAATCTCCTTTTTGCAATATTATTATTTATTTACTTTGTTATTTGTTGAATTTTACCCTCTAATGGTTGATGAATTCTCGTATTCAGCACGAATGCACCATTTAGTTGGACAACCACTGACTTGAACCATAGAGATTTTTTCAAGTCAAAAGACATACCTTCATTATTTAGACTACATCCAAATTTACCTTTCTTTTTGTTTAGTTTTTTTGTTACCAAAACACAGATTTCATTGGGACAAAATTTAATTGTACAGTTGATATATCAGCACCATTTAGTTTTTTGGGTCACTTTTTCTTCGAATGATCAATTCATGCTTTACAAAAAAAAAAGTGATACATATTTGTAATCATCTATTCGAAGTGCTCATTAGTTAGTTAGTGTTTTTTTTGTTCCTCGTTTAGCTGTTGAAAAATTCCAAGTAAACTCGATGAACATTATTTATCCATAGCCTTTAGTCGAGATTGATCTCATGTGAGAATTTTGTCTAAGCTAAACAAATCTGTTTAACCACACTCCATTTTCAAAGAAATTCCTTGTTCGTATTCCATATGAATTGGGCAGTCGTACAAAGGGGCAGTCGTGAGTATCTAATATGAAGATTGATTACTTCTCAAACATTATAGTCTTTCTATACCATGCATTTTTGTTTCTCCAACTGTATTTGTTTCTCAAAGGGGTGGGTCTTCAAGGCATGATGCCAGAGAGAAAAGGAGCCATTTACTCCTCCTTGATTGATATTTGATTCAGCTTAGATCAACAATTATTTGCCCACATTGAAGTTTAAGAATGCATGATTTAGCTTCTATACCATGCATTTTTTTAAAGATACGGTCGTACTTTTTTTTTTATTTTTTTAAAGTTATCAAACCATATTTATATATCAGAGGTCAAACCAAAACATCCTTATTACGTTGATGAGCTACAAGAGGATTCCTTATGTGTTCATATCACGAGCCCCAACTAATTAAGATCATCAATGTTTTTCTGCATAGCTTTTCTACTTGTAGTAAGCACTCTTATGATGCCCACCTATCTCAAACACTAGGCCTCATCTTTGCTTGATAAATGAATTTCAAATGCATGTTCCAGGTACTTGTCAACCTGGTTTATCATGGATTTAGCTTCGACAATCCCATTTTAAGGTCTAGGATATTTGTTTACCGGGAAGCACAAAATGGGTCTTTCTTACTGACACGGGTGTTATTGACAAGTGCTGCATTTGTTCATTTGAAGCAAGCTGAGTTCTCAAGTACACCCGGAATTTATCACCTGCAAGTCGTTCGATATTGCTCTCAGGCCCTGCTGGTAAGTTGCTTCTTACATGTGATCTGTTTGATATGTTGGAAGTTTGCATTCATTCATCATTTGGTTGTCATCCTAATTGGCATTTTTTTGATTGGCAAAGAGATGTACCAACAAATGCTTGCCAAAGCTTTAGCACATTATTTTGAAGCCAAGCTGTTGTTATTAGATGCAACCGACTTTTCCCTCAAGGTTAGTAGACACAGTCTTCTACTTACCCTGCCTAAATGCTTACTCCTTATCCTCCCTAAACACTTTTTTGGATTTTGTCATTGGCTTCCTACAGATACAAAGCAAATATGGCTGCAGCAATAAAGAAACTGTAAGATTCTTAAATTTAAATTCTTCGAATGAGTATGGTTTCTTGATATTATGTTATATATTTTTGTATGTGGGTGCTACCATTCAAAAATTACCCTGATTATAGGCTTGGTAACATATTTAGAAAAGAAAATTGAATTGACAGAGAAGGATATATTGCGTACCTTAGGGCTAAAGTAAAAAATATTTCATTTAGCCCAGTGGGTCCTTTGGCGTTAGCTTAGACAGAATTTTTGCAAACAGGCGTCATCTCACACTGGCGACCACTTCCAAGTTTAGAACTATAAACACCATCGTGACCAGGCATGAAATGCTTAACGTTTGGTTCTGATCTCTATTTGTTTTAGAATTAACATCCATATATAGGGTTCCAGCTCACATATGCTAAACAAACTATTAATATATCAACGATGTCAAAACTTTCTTTATATTTATAGCCAAACCAAATATTTATTTCATTCAAAATGTATTTAAATGAATACGAGTATCTATTTCATTATATGTTTTATGTTACAGGATTCACAGTTCAGTCGATTTCAAATTTTTTGTTTTGGAGGGGAGTGGCAAGAGGCAGAAATAGAATCAATCATGATTGACAACTTTGCAAATAGTTGACTTGGGATGCTTTTGAGCACATTCATTGAACTTTAATTGTTTATTTTATGAAAAAATTACAGAGTGTCGTTTGAATGGTTATGTTTGTTCAGTTATTGTAAGAAACTGATATAATCATGTTTGTTTCATACAAAATTATGTTACATGATATATATAACTTCAAGAAAGTTTTTGTTTACACCTCTCCCAAATACAAACACAATAAAGTTTATGGACACAATTTATTTATTCTTTTTAAAGGTTTGTAGGAAATGGAACATTAACTCATATATTTTATACAATTTCATGTAAATATTCTTCTATGACCAGACAATAAATAAATTAAGGTGGCGTTATTAGCTGGGCCAAGTTAAACTTCTAGCCCAGCCCTTGGTAGTAATCGTCTGTATGGCATATGAGTGCATTTCTTTTGCCTGTGAGGAGTTTCATCCCAGTTATTTTTTATATCTCATACATTCTATGCATTTGGTGTATAAAGGTCTTTCTTCTTTTCTTCTTGCAGCCCTTCAAGAGATCTATCTCCGAGACAACACTGGAGAGAATGTCCAGCTTTATTGGTTCTCTGTCTCTCATCTCCCCAAATGAGGAGAACAAAGGTGGTGGTGAGTATTGTACATTTGTTTTTATTTATTTATTTTCTGTTTGTTTGTTTGATTATTTTTATATGTCTAAGTCTATACGAAATAGGAAGGTAGACCTTTCTGGTTCAATGGTGGTGTATAGTGTTATTTAATTAAGTTATGTGCTGAAGATAGATATTTCTGATTTGTTATACATGATACAGCTCGTTGGTACAATTGTTATTTTGGCAAGTTTGGAAAGATTCAACAGGCTCGTTGCTGTGTAAATGTTGGGTAGAGCCTGCCCAACTTGCAGCTTTACTTAGGATCAGATTTGAGGTTAGAATCAAAACTTCAGGTGTTAGCTAAATGGGTCCACTACTTACTACCGCCATTTTCTTGAATGAAACCAAATGAACAAAAAGTTCCTTCACCTTCTCACTCTCCCAATCTACCAAGCTCTCTTCTTCTTCATGTGCTGATTTATCTGCTTTTGATAATGGCGGCACCATTTCTTCTCATGTTTTTGTTCATGGGTTTGGTTTGAATTTGTTCGTCCAAATTGATCTTCAGTTTCTATGCAAAATTTAGTTAGTGTGCAACAGTTTGATAAAATGCTTGAAAGAATTCTTATAGCTTGGAATTTGATGGATTCAGGTTATGAGCAGATGAGTTTGCTAGGGAAGCAGTCTGGTCTTTAGTGAATGCAAGAGTTGGGACTGCAGTTTGAGTTGGCAACTCTGGTGAGCTTATTGTCTTTAGTTTTCAATTTGGATCATTTGTTTTTGGTCAATAGGTAGATGATATATAGTTTAGTGATGTTGACTCTTCAACGTTGACGTAATTCTGGGTGGTTCTTTGATGAATGTGTATGAAACATGCTAATTTTATGTTGGTACGTGAAAGGCTTGTTCCTTTGTTGAAAAAAATTCAAAATTTTTATCATAACATGTTGATCCATACTATTTGAGTCTAAACTAGTTGAAAAAGCAAAAGCAATATATTTTGGACTTACAGTTGCATTGTACTATAATAAAATTCAACCAAAACTTAATAACAAAAGAAATATGATTGCATAACATGAGGAATATAGACAATTTTCTACGTGCCAAAAGCCATATCAACAAATAGTATTGAGAGACTGTGAGAGCATTTTTGATTGATTTGTGGAAATTTTAGAGGCTGGTTCCACAATAATAATAGGATGCTATCAGTATGGTGGTTATGGCCCATTTCTAATAAAGTGCTCTTCATGTTCATGTGTCTCTACTCTTTCCAAATTTGCCACGACTTACGTAGTTTGAACTCTGCTTCTTTCCTTGCTTTCATGTTAAAAAATTTTATTCCAGGAATTTTTTTTTCAGTTTTAAAGGTTTTTACTTGGACTGCTAGTCATGTTAAAATGATGGCATTTAGTTTTGAAAAGGAAACATGTTGTTGGGTATCCGACTATCCGAAGTTTTTCTTCTTAGTTACCTATTTAAACCCAACTACTTGTGGATTGCTGGGTCTCAAAATTGATAAGTTGTAGATGTGAATTCAATCTTTGAATTTTTTTTTCAGTTTTAAAGGTTTTTACTTGGACTGCTAGTAGAGATTCTGAAAAATGCAAGAGTCTGTTTATGAGATTGAAGCAATAAAAGATTTTATTGCTTCACTCTCAAGCAGCGATGGTGCATCAGCAGGAGATAATGCCGCGAAATTACTGAAAGTGGCCTGGTTGGTTTTGCCAATTAGTCTTTTAACAATTAATTTTGATATTATATATGTATCGTTGTGGGATGCAGCATTATAGGTTTATCTGATCACATTTTTCTGGTTTTGTTGCATTACAGGTGAACTTAAGAATTTGTGATCATCTTTGACAGTGACCTTCTCCAATGGCTCGTTCAAAGGACAAACTTAACACAAAGGAGATTGATGCGAGAAGTATGTCATCCTCACATCACCATGCAGAAGGACCACCAACACCGCATATCCACAAGGTTGGGAAACCCTCTCAGCAAACCTTGTTGAAGGATGCAGAAGTACATAGTATGACTCTCTGCTCTTTACCTTCATTTGTTATCCTTTATTCAATTTTCTGGTTTCCTAATTTATCTATGCTTATGTAAACACAGGCAAAGAAGAATAGGAAAATTTTTTGGGTTCCCTACGTGCTCAAATTCTTTTAGTCCATGGGCTTCAAATGTCCTAAGAGAAGGAGTTGTAGACTTTTTGCAAAGGTACAAATTTCTATATTAGTGTATTCTATTTATGGGGTTTATGTAGGTGGATGTTTCGAAAGTAAAGATGGATGTCGTCAAGGCTTGGATTGCACATAGGTGGATTTTGTTTCAACATAGTTATATTGATCATATACTAGTTAAAGTACATGAAATTTGAACTGCAGTTCAAAGCATTCAAATTAAGCTGGGACTTGCAATTCTAATTGCGTAAGTGTAGTTCAAATAGCATCATGACTAGCATGCTATGTCATTAGTAACCTCTTCATTGGAACTTGGTCGATTCTTTTTTTATGTGTTGTAATTTTCGCAACACTGTCAATTGAATACTATAGCATGCATGAGTTGGATACACATTCAATGATTTTGAACTAGAACATCATATCTAATATTGATCAAGTTTTGATTCTTTGCTAGGTACCAGCTGATCATTGGCAAACATATAAACGTCCCCTTGCTGAGCAACAATACAAGGATGATGTTGAATATGGTGCTGATATAGAACCTTCAGAAGAAGAGCTTGATGTCCTGGAGTTCCGCTGCCTCTTTTAGAACCTATGAGACAGACAATACTCCAAGTATACGGGGTCATGGTAAGTAGTCTGTATACACACATCACGGGGAAGAATAGACGCAGCAAGAATGGGCAATGGTAGGTCCTGGAACCGAGTGCTGGCAGGGCACTCTGCTGTAAAATAGAGTGTCCCCTATTTTTCGGAGCAGGGAGAGGCTGCGGACTGGAAGGACTGGGCACTGGTTGCTGCGGACTGTGCTGCGGCCTGAACTGGTGGTAAGGTTGTGGCAAGATGGTGGATACGCGTTAGGCTGATGGACGCTGTTGCGTCGCAGAGCGTCCTGTTGCTGTGCTGTGTTCTGAGCTGCTGCGATTCTTGCTTAGAATTCTTGCGTTAGGCGATTCTTGCTGATGGACTGGTGGTAATGCAGCATGTTCGTTTTTGACATTTTTCGACAAATATAGCAAAAGAGGACCTTTTTTACTGTGATTATTTCCTTCTGACTGTGGACTCTATTACTCTTTTTTTGCAGGTTTTGAAAACTCCTGTTTCATTAGATATGCTTGGCCGCATTTTTAATGGATCAGGGAAACCTATTGATAATGGCCCCCCTATTTTGCCTGAGGCGTACTTGGATATATCTAGTGAGTTGTTTGGGAGTAATACTTTCAAAGAGGGTGCACTGATGGTACTTTGGCAAAATTTACGGTAAACTGAGAATCAAATACCAGCTTTCTCTTTAGAGGGAAAAAGATAAAAAAGATAAATACAAAGAAAAGGATGTCTAGATCATAAATAGCAAGTTATAATGTTATATGCAAATAATTTTTCTGTATCTTTTACAACTTATATTTGTCTTTTTAGGAAGTTCAATCAACCTCAGTGAGAGAACATATCCTGAGGAAATGATTCAAACCGGAATTTCAACAATTGACCTTATGAACTTCATTGCACGAGGACAAAAGATTCCTCTCTTTTCAGCTGCCGGTCTTCCCCATAATGAAATTGCTGCTCAGATCTGTCGCCAGGCTGGTCTTGTGAAGCGGTTGGAGAAGTCTGCAGATCTTTTAGAGGTATGATCCTCTGAAGTTGTAGACGTCTCACGGAGCGTTGAAGGAATTGAACTGGCCATGATGTATCACGCTATTCTTAAAGTTAAAAGTTGTTTTCTTAGTTTCTCTTTGCTTGTGGAGAAGGTGGATGATGAAGTATATTTTTATTCTATGCATGATTGGTCTTCACTCTTCATGTTATTATACTCTCATAATTTTCCTTTATTTATTTTATAAAACAACAGGGTGAGGTAGAGGAGGACAATTTTGCCATTGTATTTGCCGCCATGGGAGTGAATATGGAGACAACACAGTTTTTCAAACGTGATTTTGAGGAAAATGGATCAATGGAGAGAGTTACCCTTTTCCTGAACCTGGTAAATTCATATGATTGAAATGTCCTATTATTAGCTTAGATCTTCAGTTGTGCTTGTTTTACTAGGTTGATCAAAGTAATGTGGGTTGTGCTGATCTGAATCTCAATCTTTTGGTGCGGCTTCTATCTGCTTTCTTGCTAAATTGTGAAGCTGGCTCACTCTGTACGGTGGCAATATGTGACTTTTCAAGTGCAATATTATTATTATTGTTGTTGTTGTTTTATGTGAGTTAAAATCAATTACTGAGTTCTTTCAATAGAGTAATTCACTACTCTGTCTCGGCTATTTGATTGACCACTAGAAAATTAGTTTTTACTAAAAGGACAAACTTTCATTGAAACAGAACATAGAACATAAATTTAAAAAAAGGGTTCGTGAATAACAAGGAAGTTATCAATAAAGAAGAGGTTAGAAGATATGAAAAAAAAAACATAGGCTAGAGTATAGGGAATCATGTACAAGAATAACAGTTTTGTTTCATGATTCTGATATAATGAGAATCAAAACATTTTGGAGAAGAAGAGTTAAATTAGGTTGTTTGAGAATGGCAGATGCATTCAAGTGGTTGAAGCTGTTTAAAATTTTGTGTACAATGAGAATGTCATTAGCATATGTTCAGACTTTCATTTTTTTGATTTAGGTAAACACTGAGGTTATTGCTGGAGAAGGAATGATTGTAACTGCAGGGGTGATAGACTGTCATGTCCATTACATATGTCCTCAAATGACATTTGAAGCTATATCAAGTGGTTAGATTTCTATTTATATATTTATTTATTTATTTCCTTTGAGCAGTCAAGCTTAACAGAATCTTAGCAATGGCATAATGTAGAGCTTAACAGTAAGTTTTACTTCAATTTCTAGAACTTAACTAATTTATTGTTGATGAGATGCATAATGTAGTCCACGCTGGCACCTTTCCAGGGTTTTTTTTTGTTGATTACAGTCTATTACCATGTTTTTATGTTTCACTAAATGACCCTTGATCATTGGCTACCTGATGTTTTATGCATATCTGTCCTAGGTACATTTATACCCAGTCAATTAGTTGAAAGATTGACTTATTGAAAGGGAACCCTTATGAATCTTGATCAAAATACGCTTTGGTGTAATTCTTCTATGTAACACTGGCAAATACATGTCAGTGACGAACTTGGGTATGGGCCGTATGGCATGTCAGACATGTTAACCAAATTACCAACCAAATTGAGGGTGCAATATTTTCACCCCAGTTATAAACTTCATTTTGTTTGTCATTTTTAAATTGATCATTTTCTATATTGCCATATATTCATAAGTCATAACATTCATATTTTTTTCTCCTTAAGTGTGGAGTACTTGTCCTGGCTACAAAGCTTATATTTTGGTTGTTATTGTTTATATATTTCTTGTGGAAGTGAAGAGTCTTTGATACAAAGGTTTGATTGTGTTTGTCTAGTTGACTTAACTGTTTGGTAGTTCAATCTGGAAATATAAAACCCAAGAACTGAACAATAGGAAATTTGATGTTCATTACCTTAAAACAAGAGGCTATATGTCCCCTCTCTCTTACCTTCCCCCTCACTTGCATGGTTCCCCATGTACCCTTGGTGAATGGATAATATTAATGAATAGTTATTTATGATAATTATGTGTGTTTATCTTTGTGTCTGTTGATTATTGACCATCTTCGTGTTTACCATGTGCTTTTCGGTAGAATTCTTTCTAATTTCTATGATTTTTATGTCTTTAGGGGCAAAAGTCTGCGGCAGAGATGACGGCTTTACAAAATGAATTGAATGAAAAAATATTAGAAATAAAGCGACTGCAATTAGAGTTGACTAGAAGGAATGATGAAGAGCAAGAAGTTGAAAGTGCTGCAATTTTAAAAGGAGTGATTGCAACCCTAAAGAAGGAGAACATCAAGCTTAAGGTTACTTGTGACGCCCTGTAATTTTGTTATGTTCAATCAAGTTCTGCATAACTGGCATTTTTTAGTTGTGGAGTCTTGAAACTGTTATATGTATATTGGATGGCATTCTTGTATAGACTCATTTTTTAGGTTGTATATATAACAATGTTTTTTCTTAGTTATTGAGGAATTAAAACCCATCAATTCAATAATCCCATTGTCTATTTGATTAGGTATTGGTTTTACTACAATTTGGATGCTTATGCTTTTAGTCATTTGATAGCAAAAAAATTAAAAAAAAAAAAAAAAAAAATTGCCACGGTTTTAAACCGTGGCTAACTATTGCTACGGCTAAAAACCGTTGCTATTTCTCACTGTTTAGCCACGGCTTAAAACCGTTGGCCAGGGTTAGCCATGGCTAAAAACCGTTGCTACCTTGTTAGCCACGGTTTAAAACCGTTGCTAATATCTACAACTTGTCACGGCTTAAAACCGTGGCTATTTTTGCCACAGCTAAAAACCGTTGCTATGCTTCTTGCAACGGTTTAAAACCGTGGCTAAATGATCAAAATCATCACCCCTATTCAAGCATAAAACCGTTGCTAAACATTTAGCAACGATTTTTAGCCGTTACAAAGAATTTCGCGACGCCTCTGTAGCCAACGACTCTTAGCCGTGGCAATGGGTTACGCCCACGGTACATAACCGTTGCTAATGGGGGTTTTTGGTGTAGTGTTTGGATACATTTGTTCCCACATAACTTCATTCTGTTTAAGCTAGTATATGGTGGGCTAGATGCTTGTCGATGACAGAGCTTGATGGAATCAACATTATGTTCACTCAGCTAACATTTAAAAAGTTGGGAATTTCTTGGTCAAGCTGAGATGTCTTGGCAAAGCTTAACCCAATTTTTTTTTGCTTTGGAGGACGAATGGGATGATTTAGAAGAATCCAGTTGGGATGGTTGTCTTTGAGAGGATCCCTACTAAACTAATACTTCCAAACAAATTTCTTTCCTTCCATTGCCTTAGATTTTGAAGATTCTAATTTTTTTAACCACAGGGTCCACCGGATGGCATAAAATGATATTGTATGGCAGATGGTATTTGTATCAATGTTTCAGTACATATTCCTGTGTTGGTTTAACTTTTCTAAATTATTACTAAAGGAATTTTTCTTACTTCTCCTCAAGTGTTGTAGCACTGAAAACCATAGTCCATTTTGGGGCATAGATGTATTTCCTTTCACAGAGAGTTAAATCGACTATGGTATCTTGTTCTTACTATCTTCTAGCATAATGAATCAGCATGTATCCCTTGACATCTCGTTCTCTGGGTGAACCACTTACTTCCATATTTTGGAGTAAAGCATTACAATTGGTGCAATAAAGCAAATTAGTCAAGTTTGAAGTTACAGTTTTGTTGCTAGTATTATTTTGGACATAAGATTTTCTTGTTGTTCCTTGGAAAATCGTGCATTGAAATCGATTGTTATGCGAAATTGATTTGCTAAGGAGTATCCTTATATTGAATGAATCTGATCCTTGTTGTGTTATAGAAATGTATTTATGAAAATATTACTGGCCCCCCAAAAGAATGGTGGATATTGTGGTTGATTTATTTATGGTTGACGAAGTGTCACCATAAAAGAGTTTTGAGTTTTAGTTGATTTTTTATGTTCTTTTCCACAACTCCAAAAAACAAATGTGAAAAGAAAATAATTTTTTTGTATATAGACTTGCTTGTATACATGTGATATGATTTTGGGTATGCAGACTTGCTTGCATATCGGTGCACCGTTCCAGGTGAGTTCGGTTGTACGTGTAGATTTAGGAAATACTTGCCATGGATCGAACTTCGGGTGAGATGACAAGGATGGTGGGATTGTGGAAAAAAAGCGAGATTTTTGTGTATGTGCATGATTACCTTAAAGGAAGAAACTAAATACTCATTCAACCATTGAATGAGAACCATATGTCTTCCTAAAGGTAGAAAATGTGTGTTGTTAATATTTCAATAATAGTCTAATATGACTATGAATTGTATCATTGTTTTGAAATAAATCACATTTGTGAGGACTGATAACTTAGAAATATTATCCGGTTGCTTTTAACATTTTTATGCAAGATGGCAAGTCTACTCATATTTCTGCAGGTCAGACTTGCCATAGTCAATTTCTATAGTTAGGATGATAACACATTTGCCTCATTGAGGAACTACATGATGTGTGGTTGTTTATTGTTTTTACTTTTTTTATTTTTGATGTTGTCATGTGAGGATTTATTGATTTTGGGATGAAAATTTATCACACCACCTTTATTGCTGACCCAAGTAAGCTTTTGCTTCTTGGGTACATTCGTTTGGGAATGTTGCCGATTAGCCTTTCAGGTTTTGAGACTTTTGAACAGCGTTACTGGAGTTTCGTTAGTGGAGCTAGCAACGTCTGAGTCTCTCTGGGTTAGATTTTTATTTGTTTCAGTGATTTAATCATGTTTTAGTTGTTGCTGCTATTTGTTTATGTTGTTATTGAATTTTCACGTCCCGAGTTTTGGGCAAACGAATAATCCTATGTGGATTTTAGAATTTTCATTTTTTTCGAAAATCGGGGCGTGACAAAGGGTGTACCTACTCTCAACACAGATACAATAGAATGCAGAGACACTGGAGGCTCTCAAACGGTGAAATCCTCCACTTGCAGAGGGAGACCGCGAGCAGCGAAGGGTTTGTTCTGTAGAAAGTTCTAGAACAAGTTTAGGAAAGCCGTTCGGCCCCAACAACTTCTCAATGGACAATAGGCGGAAGCACGACCAATAGTGACCCAACGCCTAGAGCCGACTGACATGTCTCACACAACCCTATCTGCAACGGGGCTAGAAACCTAGATGTGTTGTCCAGTCTCATGGTCCCTCCGTTCATGGACCATATCATGGACGAACCACTGCCCAATAAATACACCCTGCCAAAGTTGGAGTTTTATGGTGGGACATGAGACCCGATCGATCACATGCGCCACTTCAAGCACGTTATGGAGCTAAAAAAGGGTCTGATGTAGTAATGTGCCTGTCATTCCCCGCAAGCCAAAAGACATTGATACTAGCATGGTTCCATAGCCTTCATCTGAAATCCATTGATTCATTCTAGACGTTGGCATTGGCGTTCCTTACACGCTTCGTGGGTAGCAAACGACTCAGGAGAACCCCCCATTATCCGCTGACCCTAAAGTAAAAACAGAACGAGACGTTAAGGGAGTACGTCACTCATTTTAATGATGATTTGACCCTCATCGACGACTGTAGTGATGACACCGCCGTCACGACTTTCACTTAGGGTTTGAGAAGAGGCAAGCTCTATGACTTCCTTACCCTGAACCCCCCAGCTAATATGACAGACTTGCCCAGAAATACATCACTCTGGATGAAACGCTGGTCACCAGAAGAGAGGAGTTAGAAAAGAAATCCTCTGTCCCAAAGGATAGGAAAAATAAGAAGAAGAAAGTGAACAATGATAGTAACAAAAGGAAGCGCACATACAACAAGATTGACTCGAGCCGCCCCAGGCAGGACAAGGCCTCAAATTACGTTGGGTCCAGGTCTGTCACCCCTCTCAACACCAGTCTGTTCGACATCCTTTGATCCATCAAGAATTGGGAAGAGCTGAAGTAGCCGTCTAGGCAGCGAAGAGACCCTGCTAGGCGCGACAACAACAAATATTGCACTTATCACACGGAAGGCAGACATGATACTGAGGAAAGGCAAACTCAAGGAGTTCCTAGGCTTGGAAAAGAGGTAGGGCTGAGCAAAGGAAAGAACGGACGCTGTCAAGGAAATCGAAAAGAAGCTCCTGTCGTTATTTACGTTCTCCACGTGGTCAGTCTCGAAGAAGAGCAATCAAACAGGTCTCGCAAGAGGACATTGAATGAGATGCGAACACCATCTCAATATGAGGACCGACATGGGCAGCACACACTAGTTCATAGCCCAATCCCATCATTGACATTTATGGAGAGGGATCTCCAGGGGGTACATTCTCCTCACAATGACACCCTGGTCATCTCTGTCCTTATTGCTAAGTGGGAGGTAAAGAGAGATTTGGTGGACACTGGAAGCTCGCTAAATGTCATGTTTCTCAATGCATTTCGCAACATGTAGCTACAGGAGGACCTAAAGCCCGCCAGCCACCCTATGGTCAGATTTAGTGGAGATAAATGCTTTCCCAAAGGGAAGATCAATCTAATGGTGGTGGCAGGAGAGCCACAATTAGGGAAGTACATTGTCAAAGAGTTCATGGTAGTTGACACCCCGTCTTCCTACAACATCATTTTGGTAAGGCCTTGGCTACGTCATATGGAAGCAGTGGTAACCACCCTATACCAAAGCATAAAAAATATACACAACCATGCTCAAGGGACTATTCGAGGAGATCAACTAGTAGCAAGAGACTGCCATTATGCAATCCTGAAGTAGCTAAACTGTTACTAGTGACAACTCGGGCCCACTGAACCAACATGTCAAGCATTGGGCCAAGACAAAAGAGGTGGATTACTATGTGAGGACGGAGGAGACCAAATAACCAAGGAGCTGCTATGCGGAGATCCAGAAGTCAAAGCTAGTGAGGCAATCCAAACTATCAATGAGCTAAGTAACAATACTTCAACAAACGAGTACCAACTCAAAGAGCTGTTAATCAGCAAGGAGCTGCCCTCCAACATGAAGTCTACTATTCAATAAGTTCATTGGCTTTAAAAAAAACTTCGCTAGAGGGACCATGCAATCTAAGCCAGGACCATTTGCTCCTCCTTCTTGACCGGATTAGCTTAGTCTCCGCTTGGAGTTAAATTATTTGTTGCTTTGATTTCATTTCTTGTTTTCTATTTTTCATTAAAGTGTAAAAGAGTTGTTCGTACAGGACACATTCTAGAAATAAAACAATTATTATTAATTGCAATGAGAGTTATTAGAAAGCTTGTCGACCAACTAGTACATCACTTTATACACTACAATTATCTAAATACAATGCAAACATCTATTCGCTGAAACATGGGTAGAGACTCTGATATGCTAATCTGCCTCCAGAATAGAAGGTGGTGAAAGTAAAACGTCTGGAGCAGAAGGCGAAGGAACGCACATAATTCATCACTCCTTTGAATTACCCCGCAAAAATGATTCAAAAGTTGAACCTCGATTCAATCTGCCTCATGAGGAGGAACAGAAGAAAGCAACAGAAAGCTAGCGAAAATGTCCCGGGACAAACGAATGATCGAGGTTTCATAGTGATGCCAAAAGAGGGCAGCTCTTAGACGTGTAATGCCTACGGTAAACATATGTTCCATTTTAGGAATTAAAGTCACAACCACTAACGCTCCCATCAACCATAAACTAGTTGCGAGGACCATCCTTCGACTGCAGTAAACGGATGAAAGAGTGCTCGAGCACCAGAGGATAGAAGACAGACCTGACCCCCGAAAGGAAGTATTTAACTCTTCTTCGCAATGTAAGAAGATATTACAAGATCTCATGAGATCAATCCAGTGCCCACCCAGATCAGGCGACACTGCATAACAACAAGTTTTATCAAGAATCATCAGCGCAAATGTCAGAACAATCGAAGACTCAATGGAAGAGATCTTTCTTTTGCCTTTTGAAAACCCAAAACAAACTCTCTGGTAAAATGCATTTGGTTAGGCAAAATGGTTTATGAGGAGGCGTCAACAAGCACTTACTTCAACATTAAATGCCGTATGGGAAATATGGAAAACGACGATTCCAATAGCAACTACACAAGTCCACATCTTTTGAATTAATGACCCTGCAGGCAACACCATTAACTTGGGGGAGTAATCAATATTGAACCATCTCGCAGAATGCGCTGTATCCCTGGCACACTGATCCACAAATTTTTTTTTTCTAAACATGCCTTCAACTTATGGGCCAAAGCTTATGCCTTGTCAGATCCTGCCCAACACACTCAAAGAACAAATAGCAAAGGCTTTGTGCGCCCACAAAATAAGGAGCGCGCGTGAAAATTATTATTATTAAACCCAATGCATCAACTCCACTATTATTCTGCTGCTGTTCATTAAAGTTGGTCAATTTATTTTAGTCCGATCAATTGATTCGACACCAAAATTTTATAGGTGAATTAAGTAAGTCAGGATCCCCAAGTCAGAATTATACTCCCAGAATTTTGAAGGCAAGTTAAGTAAGTCAGGACCCCCAAGTCAGACTTACACTCCCTAAATCTTACATGCGAGTTAAGTAAGTCAGGACCCCCGAGTAAGAATTATACAACCAGAATCTTGCAGGCAAGTTAAGTAAGTTCGGACCGCCATATCAGGCGTAACACACCCAAAATCTTACAAGCGAGTTAAGTAAGTCTGGACTCCCAAGTCAGGTTTATACGCTCAAAATCTTACAGGTGGGTTTAGTAAGTTAAGACCTCCAAGTCAGATTTACATGCCTAAAATCTTACATGCAAGCCAAGTAACTCAGGATTACCAATTCAGACTTCTATTACGCTCTAACCTAGTCCGTTACATTAAATGAGTGCCAATGATTTAGAGAATGGCATATTAGTTAGCACTTTGAAGCATGCTCGAGATGGCTCGCTAGGAATCATTGTCCGAACATGGACAATAGAGACCAAACCTAACCAAGGCTTAGTCGATGACGACGGACGACGATAGCTTCTGGTTGGTTCGAAGCCTTGTCCACACATAAAAAATTCTGAAGGCCTAGAAAGTGGGAGTCTAGTCGGCTTTTTGACTCCTGATTAAGATGGCTTGCCAGGGGTCACTACTCATACGTATACAGTGATCGCCAAACCCCGACCATAGCTTAGTCAGTGGCTGCTAATGACAATGGTTTTGGTTGGCTTGAAGCCTAGTTTCCTGTGCACAGATTTCAACGGCCTAGAAAGTGGGAGCTTACTCAGTGCTCATGCAGCCTGGTGAAGGTGGATTTTCAGGAATCATTGGAGAACAACAGACAATGACCGTCGAACCCCCCAAAAATTTAGTCAGAACGACTGACAATGAGAACTACTGGCTCGCTCCAATTCCTAGTCTGCGACGAACAGATCAAGATTAGTTGGAAAGTGTCCCTTAACTACGAATGCCCCATTTATCTTTTGTGAAAGGATAGCCAATATGTTTTGAAAAATATATATAGTAGAGGACTTTAGGAATTTACAAAGATTTTAAATTTAAAGTTATATGTTTGCACTACACCAAAAGGTTTGTTTAGCTACGGGGAGGTGGCCATGGCTCTAAGCCGTTGGTTTATTTGCCACGGCTAAACACCGTGGCTATAACAGTGAACGGTTTAAAACCGTGGCTAAAAAAATTACACCAAAAGGGTTGCCACAGTTTTAAACCGTGGCTAAAACTGCCAACAGTTTAAAACCGTAGCTATAAGATTTACACTTTCGCGCTTTGGAGGGAGCAATTTCACGCTTTGGCGAAAAAAATTGGGGAAAAATAGATTCTCACTCTCTCCACACCTTCTCTTCACAAGCACTGATTCTCGAAGAAAAGAAGAAGAAGGACGAAAGAAGGAGGGGACGATAGAAGAAGAAGAAGAAGAAGAAAGTTTGAGAAGGTAAGATCTCGTTCTTCTTCTTTTAAATCTCCTTATTCTTTAGATCTCTTTGTTGATCTCTTCTTCGTATTTTTTTTATTCTTTTAACAAAGCAAACCCTAGAACTCACTTTCTTATTTTCTCGAGCTCGATTTCTGAAGAGGAGAAGAAGAAGACTAAGAGAACCACTCAAAACAACAGGTAAGCTATTCAACATTCTCTCATTTCCTGCCTTTGTTCATTGAGAGAGCTGTCATTGCTCCCCTGACTTATTATAGTGACAATGAAGATTGGAAATTAAAAAAATTATTTTACTTTTGTGGATTTTTCCGTTGGTAATTGGTGAGTGGGATGTTGTATCGTATTCTTCTATGATTCTACTACTACTACTACCACTCGGATTTTTTGAGATAATTTTCTGTATTTGATGCTCAATTTTCCAAAATGATTCCGACAAATTCTCCCATTTATTATTTGGAAGAGGGTTTCCTGACTTTTTCTTGGTCTAATTGCAGTGCAGAAGCCCTTGATAACCACTTGATTGCAATCCAATTGGAGCAGGAAGAAAGGTCCAGCTTAGAAGAAGTAAGAATGAGAAAGGAAAGAGCTCTCCTGGAAGAAAAAAGATAAAGCTGAAGGACAGGTGAAGTATTTCTTTTCACCTATATACAATAAGTTACATATTTTCTAGAATTAAGTGAAACTTGTACATTAGACATCTTAGTTGCACATTTATTTGTCAAGGGCTATGTAAAAAAGAAAAGAAAAAGTTCATGCCTATACATATTAGACAGTCATATGGGGGCACAATGCTCAGATCCTCAAATTTCACATATCTTCTGAAGGTTCAACTTCTTTTAAGCATATACTATGGCAATTGAAAACTTTGTCTAAGAATGAATTTGGAATAGAAAAATATATATATATATCCATGTTGTTGTTACATAGCCTCAATGGGTTGAATGTGCTTATGCCCTTTTCCTATGGCCAGTCACAATGGAATACTTTCTTCTGAAATCAGTGAATTTGAATTATGTTTTACCTACATAAATGAGCAAAATATTTTCTGTGTTGTAGGCTGCATAAAGAAAAGCATAAGAAAAGAAAACAGCTTTAGTAGCAGAGAGGATAGCCAAAGAAGCTGCAGAAAAAAAAGCTACTGAAACTATAAAGAGGGGTTATGTTGAAGCACCACAAAATCTGGTAGCAGCACTAAAAGAAGTAAATGGTGGATATCTCCAACCCCAGAAATTTGAGACCAACAAGGTCAATTGCACTAAAATGGTAAGAATTAACTAAAATTATAGTTGTTGTTGACTTTTCATTTCGATGTTTCCTTGTTTATTTTCTACAATTTCTTATGACAAATAGTCTCCTTGGAAAGTATTAGTGTGATAGGCATGCTTTTTTCACATGTTTTTAGCCCCTTTGTAGGAAGTAGATTGTTATCTTTGAAATCCATATCAGTTCTTTTTCTGCGTTATTGCTATTTCGTGTCTGAATTTCTTTTGCCTGAATCATATTGCACTCGAATTTACTGCTAAATGATCTTTTTTAGTCCATGGTGCTAAGTAACCTTGTGTTTTGTTTCCTTACAAGCTCTTTTAATTTCTGGCTGGATTTTCGTCCCTGTGAGCTGCATATTGGTAGACACATTTGACAAATTGCTGAAACCAGAGAAAGTGTCAGGTATTTTGAATTTTATATCTCAGACATGTACTTTTAAAATATGAAAGAAGAGATGGGAATCAGTCTTTCCCTCAGTGCAAGATTAGGTACAAAAGACACAAAGGTTGCCCTGTTATTTTTACTTATGCCTATTATTAGCTCCGAAGGCATGGCTTTATGCAATTTTGATTTGATAATTTCCATTCCATTCTGTCTTGCCATCATTTGGAGGAAATCTGATTTTGCTCTACTAAATTTAGTGATTCCTAGAGTGGACGAAGATGATGATGAGGACGATGTTGATGACTTGGAGAATGAGTTCAACTACAACAATGGGAAAACAATGCGTCCATGGCAAGGAGAAGATGTTTATCTTTCTTTTTCTTCTAGACACGAGTCTCAACCCATTCCACTTCTCACCAATGGACTATCGGTATGTCAGTCAACCAACATGTATCCTTGTATTTGGTAATATCTGCAAATGAATGATTGTTATGTTCAGTTTTCTCGTAATTATTATTAGCACCAAGATAGAGACGTTTGTGTTAATGTTAGTCTGTAAGTATCAACTTCTATTGAATTGATGGTTCTCCGATTATATTAACTGGTGATAATGATCTGTGCTACTGCTTGCATTCTAAACTAATGAACCCAAACCCTCGCCTCAATACACCCTAACACTAAAGACAAGGGAACTTTATTTTTCATGGTTCTTGCATTTTCTGCAATCAGTGTTCAAGATTTGAATCTTGATACCAAACTTCAGAATTTTTTTTATTAACTACATGAGCAACTAGTTAGTTGGTTTTAAGTAGGTTAATTACATCATCAGTTTTTTTTTTTGAGGTAAGGTAAAAAGTTTTTTGAAAGGAGAGAAAACAGATACGATAAAGACCCAACATCTTGAAGGAGAATACTTGGGCGAGCTTGGAGTCATAGAACTCTGGTTCATTTTTACCAATCACAGTTAGACAATGTGATTGATTTGGTATTGAACATGCAAATACATGGATGTGCATCAGGCATCAACTCTGTTTTGCATGATATTGCAAATTCTATATGTTACTAATAGATTTTCCAATCTTCAGTTTTAGCTTATTTAGCATCCCATACGTCTTAGTACTTTTATGTTATTATTTATTAATTAATTAATTTTAATTTTCTTTTTTAAATTTTCATGAAAAGTCCAAATAATTGAAGAAGTTGGAATAAGGTTAGTTACTTATCCACACATTCAATTTTATTCAGGTCTCACTCTTTTGGGAAATACTTGGGACACCTGACAACCAATCTGTGCGAACTACAAACTCAGGTCCTTTGGGTAATGGTGAAAAGCGCGGGCATTCACTTTCTTATATTGATCCAAGCACACCAGATATTTTGTAAACTTTATGCTCTCAAAACAAGTTTGAAACAAACTTTCTCTGAAACCCATTTACTTATTTGAACATTCTTTTAATAGCGTTTTCTGTTAATATGATAACAGTTCCTATTAGGATTGTGGATCCATCAAAGGATTTGAATTCTTATGGACTTGGAAATATTTTTGTTAGTACAGTGGATCCTCTCAAAGAGCCTCCCCTTGTGACAGCTAACACTGTGTTGTCCATACTTTCTATTGATTATCCTGTTGACAAAGTAATTTATGTGTACCTGCAATTAATTTATGTTTTATACTTAAAAATGCGTGAACTGTGTGCAGAGGCTCTGTATGTGGCTTGTTCAACTGCTAATGGCACATTTCTTGCACATGAGACATATTCTACACCGTGATGTCAAGGTAACTTTTTGTGCTAAAGGCACAACCTATGGTGTTAGTTGTGAAATATTTGAACCTATATGTACTGACAGTGTTCCATGATTCCTCAGTGTTCAAATATTTTCTTGACAAAAGATCAAGACCTACGTCTAGGTAAAAAACTCTTTTATTTTTAAAATGTTCTATCCAATGATTATAATCTATAAGTTTGTTAAACCACCTATTGTGAATGCTTTTTCTCTATGTCGCATGATTGAAGTTTTATTAGATTACTATTTGACTTACAGGTGATTTTGGACTTGCGAAGATGTTGACTTCAGATGAACTTGCTTGCTCTGTGAGTAATTTCAATGATAAAACTAGTCCTCCAACTAAGACATTTGCATGAATGACTGCGTAAGTAACAATGACCTTTTAAGTTGTTTATATGTGGAATTTTTTGCATTCTACAGGATGTTGTATTTATGAAATGACTGCTCTAAAACCTGCATTTAAAGCCTTTGTAAGTTGCTAAAACTCTTTCTTGAAATTCAATAAGTTTGATTGATGACCCAATTTTGTTATTATTGATTATAATAAGCACTTTTTTTTGGTTCAAGGTGTGTCTCCCTAGTTTTGTTGTTGTTGATGTTTGGTTTAGGCTTTTTTATTAAGTAATAAATGAAAGTGATCAAACCCTTAAACCCCATTTTTAATTTCTCTCTCTCACTCACTAAAACCAAGCTCTTCTCTTGTTCTTCACTTCCCTTGTTTGAAACATTTTTGGTACATTTGTGACAGAAGAGATTAATATATTTGTATTATAAAGAGCTGACGCTTTTGTTGGAAGGAAAATGGGTTTGTTGGATTTGGTGTTTGATAAAGATGGTAGGAGGAGGTTCATCAAACGCAAAGATAGTGATGCAGGAGGAGGTTCATTGCTGATAACAAAAAGTTGATTGATTTCTAGCCTGACTCGGAATATTCTGTCAAGCAGGAAGCGGTCAAAAATTCACTTAGGAAGTTTCTAAAGCAAATCAGAGCCAACGGATATCTCATTCTATGTGGGGACAAGTACAAATAATTGCTTCCTTATTGCCTATTTGTATTTGTTATGTACTATGAAACAAGGGTATATGTTCTATTATTTTCTCGTTTTAGCAAGATGGGAATATATTCACATATGGTTTCTGAATCAATTGAGCGTTAATGTGTGCTAAATATGATATGTGGTTTCAAGTTATGATTCTGTAACTCAGTCATGGCAGTATTAAACAAAAAAAATAAAATAAAAATAGTGGTTGGGGGGAGTTCTGATGAACTTGTATAGAATTTCATCGGATTTCTCTTCATTTGTCTCTAACAGAATAATTGTAACAGTGAAGGTGCTTGTAGTTTGTTGAATCATACAATGACGACGATCATGACAGACCATGCACCATCCAACTCAAGTTGGCAGCTTTATAATGATGGCTACAGAATAACAACTTGTCGGATTTCTCACTCAAATGAATGGCATGCATCATGCAGTACACGAAATTCGCATGGTGGTACTGACTATCTACTGGTAGATTTCTCATTTTTGTTGTCAATATCAGTGAATCATTATCTTTAATATTCATTAGAGTGTGATAGGTGCACATGTTTCAAAGCCACTCTATATGCTTTTTATCTCCTTTTAAGTGTTAATGATGCATTTAACACTTGTGTGTCCTGTGCTTGTGCAGGTATTGTCCTTGACTCTGGGGATGGTGTCATCCACACAGTCCCCATCTATGACGGATATGCTCTTCCACATGCAATCCTGCATCTTGACTTGGCAGGTCGTGACCTTACTGATGCCTTGATGAAGATCTTGACGGAACGTTCCAGTGGTTAAAGAAAGGGCTTATGTTCAGCTTGAAGCTTGGTTCCAGTGGTTAAAGAATTCTGAATCAGGTGAATAATACTCGTTGGTTTATATCAAACTTTCTGTATTCTAGCAGCTAATCAGGCGGTTCTTGCTTTGCATTTTTTTTCAATTTGTTTTTAGTATTCTTAAATTAGAACATTCCTATTGAGGGTGTTATTCAAGTGCAGGGTGATATTACAAATGCTTGGACTGCTGAAGTGGTAATGTGAAATGCTCCTGTACTTCTCACTTTTCTTACACAGTAAACTATGCAATCATAATATGTTTATGGATTGATGTTATGTCTAGAATCACTTCTTTGATATCAATTCTAAAATATAAAAGGCTGGCTAATATAATGTAGGGAACTCACAGGCTTTTGCTGGAAGTTCACAAAATAGGTTCATCTTTTTATTTTATTTTTTTAAAATCAATGGACTCCATTTCAAAACTAAGGTAATATAGAAAAATTGAGGCTTTTGATGAGTTCACATGAGCTTTAGCCAATTCAAAAAAGATGACTCTTATTGGTGCCTTATGTAATGGTAGCACAAGACCAACATGGATATGTCCTTTGATTCCAGATCTAGACAAGGGGTTGCTTCTATTAAGTAAGTTTTCATGAATATATATTTTTGAAACAATGTAATATATATATATATATTATGTTACTTAAATGGAATCTCCGAATGTAATATACTTTGGCACTGCATGAAAAGTTGTAAGGAGGATGTTTCAAAAGGCATACCTTGGAGATTTAACATACAAGTGTTTTTGTTTCACAGATTCCTTAGTTTGTTCTTGAAACTGGAGAATCAGAGACTCCAGAGAGACGCAAGAAGTTGGTTGCTTGCACTCAGCCACGTCGAGTGGCTGCAATGTTTGTTTCCCATCGTGTTGCTGAAGAGATGGATGTAACTATTGGTGAAGAAGTTGGTTATAGCATCTGTTTTGAAGATCGCAGCAGTGCTAAGACGGTTCTCAAGTAAGATATTTCTCCTTTCTATTAACTTCATTTCCCCTTCAACTTATTCTTTCTTCTGAAATATTCGTTGCTTCCTTTTCTGCCTACGTTTATACTTATTTTGTATTTGATATGCGTGGCAGGTATTTAACTGATGGTATGCTTTTAAGAGAAGCTATGAATGATCCACTCTTGGAACAATATAAGGTTATAATTCTGGATGAAGCTCATGAAAGGACTTTAGCAATGGATGTTTTCTTTGGACTTTTAAAGGAAGTATTAAGGAACATGCCTGATTTGAAACTGGTGGTTATGAGTGCCACACTTGAGGCTGAGAAGTTCAAGGCTTATTTCAGTGGTGCCCCGCTAATGAAAGTTCCAGGAAGGCTTTTCCCAGTGGAAATTTTCTATACTCAGGAGCCCGAGAGGGATTACCTGGAAGCTGCTATTCAAACAGTTGTCCAGATACACATGTGTGAACCTGCAGGTGACATACTTGTTTTCCTTATAGGAGAGGAAGAGATTGAAGACGCGTGTAAAAAAATTGCAAAAGAGGTAGGGAACTTGCTTTTAGGGCATCACAACCTTCATGAAAACATGATTTTTTTGGGCATGTGTTGTTATATGTTACTGTTATATTTTTTTTTTGAGTGCATGGCCTTAGAAGGAAATTTTCCTAGTCCTGTCTCTGTGACAGTGCTTGTGCATCTACATGTGCAGGCAAGCAGAGTTTATTTTAGGCAATTGGGTTATCATCAGCAGTAGCTTGTCTAGGTCCCATGCCACTGGCTGGAGTGTACCGTAGGAACTTTTGAGTAAAGTCCTGGTGCATTTAGTTGCAGTTTCTCAGTATTCTCTCATGAAGCAAATGGTGTCATCTTGCCTCTATGTCTACTGACCACCCTGGGCCTCCTCTGTGATAACCATTTATTTCTTTAGTACCCAATTGCTTTGTCAGGCCTAGGGAGGCTCAAAAAGCTGTGGATGAAGCTAAAGCTCAGTTCAGCCACATCGACGGGGATCACTTGACGCTTTTAAATGTATATCACGCGTACAAGCAAAACAGTAAGTCCCAAAATCTGCTATTGTTTACTTTTTCTTTTTTTTTAGTCTGCATGGTCTAGTGTTCTTCATTGAAATTGTTCTTCGTCTGATGGACTTTGTTCCACAGGTGTTCGATTGCCGTCTGCATGGTTGTTCTCAAGGCCTAATTACTTCAGTAAGCTGCAGTTGTTATTCTGCTGTTTATCGACTTGAAGTGCTCTGATTCTTTATCATGTAATCAAGTTCTTCTCTTACAGAGTGAAAAGAAATCAAGTTGGTGTGGACTTGAAGAGAACAAGGACCCGTGTAGTGATCAATGCTATCTCCAGGTAACTTTTGTCATGTCTAAGTTTAAAATGCATACTTCCATGTTATCACTGTTGAAAATGAAGCTTAAGATCAACAAAATGGTTATGATATACTCTTTAGCATGTTATAACACCTCCAATTCTAGAGGGTACATCACAAGGAAGGCTAACAAGTAATTTAAGAAGTAGTTTTTATGTGTCAGTGAACTCCATTATGGTTATGGTTTCCGCAGTCTTCACAAGCACACACATACACACTGATATGCCTGACATAGTGACAATGGCAAAGGTAACTCATACGACTTTCCATGCAGTTTTTTTAAGAGAGTACCGTAAGTTTGTCTTATTGTAGCATCTTTGTTAAGTTTTTCTACGGACATTTTGTGTTGTAAATGTTACTTTCAGTCTGCTGATATGTTTGTTGCAATGATATGTTCAGGGTATTGGAAATGGCATTCCGCTTGGTGCTGTTGTTACAACTCCTGAGATTGCACAGGTCTTGACGCATCGTAGTTACTTCAACACCTTTGGTGGAAATCCCGTATGTACAGCTGCTAGCCATGCAGTTCTGAAAGTAATTGAGAAAAGAAAAGCTCCGGGAGGATGCAATGGACTACACAATGTCGAATTGTAAATGTTGTTGTTTCTGCTGTAATGAATTGTGAATGATCTAAATTTTTCCTGTAATGAATTGCTTGAAAGCAATTGCTGGAATTTGCTGATCAGAGGTTGTAAATGTTGTTTTTAAATTTAATAAAAAGTCATATTAAATTTTATTTACTTGATGCACGTGCTGAATTATACTTACCTATAAGATGTAATAAAAAGTCATTTGATAGCCAAAAAAAATTTGCAACGGTTTAGAACCGTGGCTAACAATATTGCAACGGCTCAGAACCGTGGCCATGACTTGCCACAGCTAAATCATCAACCGTGGCTAACATGTTTGCAGCGGTTTATAATCGTGGCTAAATCATCAACCGTCCTCAAGCATAAAACCGTTGCTAATATGTTTTGCCATGGTTTTTAGCCGTTGCTGGGGATTTAGCGACGCCTCTACAGCCCACGGCTCTAAGCCGTGACAATGGGTTACCCCCACAGTTCAAAACTATTGCTAATGTGTATTTTTGGTGTAGTGCTAACATGTTGTTTATAATTTCTTGATTAAATTTAAAAATTGATATTTTTCACCACATTTTCTTATGAATACAATGACTGGGTTCAAACCATCCATTTTAAAAATAATTTCATCTTAAACAACTCATCTCGAGGAAAATCTAATGGGCCAAATTTAGTCATACACACATTTCTAAGTAAATCTAACAATCCAAATTTAGTTGTGCGCATCTCAAAGAAAATCTAACGATCTAGTGCGCATCTCGAGTAAATCCTGGAGATCCATTACGCATCTTAAAAAAATTTGATTCAAATTTATTCATGCACACATTTCGAGGTAAATCAGGCGTCAAAATAAATTGCCCCATATAATAAGGCAATAACTTAACCTCATAAACTAAATTTGAATTTAATTTGGCCTCCTGAAAGAGATGATGAAGATGACCAGCAACTCAAGCTTAACTTCAAAACTTGGCATACTTTTCTACTCCAAATATTTAATAAAGAAAATTTTGTTTATCTTTCTCCGTCTCGCAGCCTCACCACCACCTCCCTCTTCATCCTCCCTCGTCTTTCTCATTCTTCCACTTCCTTCTTCTTCCTCCTTCCTCCCCCTTCATTTCTCAAGTCTGTTTTGTTTTAGGGGGCAAAATTAAATTCAAATTTATTTTATTGGGTTAAGTTTTCGCCAGTAATTTATTATATGGGGACAATTTATTTAGAACGTCAGAAAAGTGCGTATGCAAGACAAAGATTCTAGATCAACGCATTGAAACTCAAGAGGAGGATGTATCTAGGAGGAGGAGATGTGTTGAAGAGGAAAAAAAACTAGTTTTTTTGCGAAATCCTCGAAATTATGGATGAAATAATGGATGAAATATTCGAATTTATTAAAACCCCCCATTGCAAAAGTGGAGATTTCCATTTTGCAACTTTTCTTTTCATAAAGTGAAAAAAAACGTGAAATCTCGCGAAATCACAATCCATGGTTCTACATAAAGTCAATACCTTCGAGTCAGACTTACACGACCAAAATCTTACAGGCGAGTTAAGTAAGTTTGGATCCCCAAGTCAGACTTACACGCTCGAAATCTTACATGCGGGCCATGTAAGTCAGGACCACCAAGTCATATTTACATGCCCAAAATCTTATTCTAACCATAGCTTAGTCGATTTCTACCTATGACAACAACTTCTGGGTGTTTATGATATAGAGAGTGGCAACTTAGTCATTGCTTTGATGCTAGACCGAGACAGCTTACCAGAGATCATTGTCCAAACATGTACATTAGAGGCCAAACCCGACGAAAGCTTTGTTGGTGATGATCGACGACGATAGCTTCTGGTCTGCTCAATACCTAACTTGCACATAATGGATTCTCAGTGCTCTCAACGCTAGATTAAGATGAATTGCCAGAGGTCATTGCTCATACGCAGACAGTGATCACCAAACCCGACTAATTTAAAGTTTAGTCAGTGGCCGCTGATGATGATGGTTTTGGTTTGCTCGAAGCCTAGTTCGCTGCGCGCGAATTCTGACGGCCTATAAAGTGGGAGCTTAGTCAGTGCTCATGTAGCCTGGTAAAAATGGCTTGCGAGGGCTCATTGGCAAACTACAAACAATGATCGTCAAACCCCGCCAAATGTTTAGTCAGAGCGATTGACAATGATAACGGTTGACTCATTCCAATTCCAAGTCTACCACGAACGGATCAAGATGCATTGGAAAGTGTTCCTGAATTGCGAATGCCCCATTTATCTTTTGTGGAAGGATAGCCAATAAGTTTCAAAAAATATATATAGTAGAGGACTTTAGGAATTTATAAAGATTTTAAATTTAAATTTATATGCTTGACATGTTGTTTATAATTTCTTGATTAATTTTAAATACTGATGATTTTCACCACATTTTCTTATGAATACAATGACCAGGTTCAAAACTTTTTTTTAAGTTTCGGGTTTAATATAAGGGTTTAAAATTTTGGGGTTTCTGCTAAGGATTTTAGGGTATATGTGTTTAGGGTGTTTGGGATTTAAGGAATTTAAGGTTTTTGTTTAGGGTTAGGGTTAGTTTAGGTTATAGATTTAGGCTTTATGATTTTGGGTTTATATTAATGGTTTTAGGGTTCACGGTTCAAGATTTGGGGCTATGGTTACAATTTTGAGTGTAGATTTAGGATTTAATAATTTATGATGAATATTAATGATTTTAGGGTTTAGGGTTATGTTATAGTTTATGATGTAGATTTTAAGAGTTTAGGGTATACATTAATGATTTTAGGGTTTATAGGAGAAGGGTATACTTTATAGTTTGTGGTTAGGGTTATAGTTTAGGGTATATATGAATGATTTAAGGGTTTGAGGTTTATGTTAAATATTTTAGGTTTTACCCTAAACCCTAAAATCTTTTACCTAAACCCCTAACTCATAAATCCTTAAGCTAAACCTTGACTTATAACCCTAACCCCAAACTCAAAACCCCAAACCTAAACCAAACCTTAAACCCTAAAACCCTTAACATAAACCCAAAACTATTAAATCTTTAATCTACACCCTAATCTATAACCCAATACCCTAAACCATAAATCATGAACTTAAACCCAAAAAACCCTAAACTTAAACCATAACCCAAACCCTAAACTATACCCTTCACCATAAACCTTAAAATCCTTAAATCCCCAAGTCAGACTTATACGCATGAAATCTTACATGCAAGCCAAGTAAGTCAGGACCACCAAGTCAGACTTACATGCCTTAATCTTATTCTAAAATATATATATAGTAGAGGCACTACAAAAAATGTATTCTAAAACGACACTTTCAAGGCGGCGTTTTAAGAAAAGCGTCGTCGCTTCATAACATTACAGGCGCTTAAAACCAAAACGCCTCTTAGTTAAACATTATAACGGCATTACCATAGAACGCCGGTAAAACCTTACGCATTAACGGTGTTTCTGTTAGAAAGCACTGGTAAAGAACAAAAAAAACCTGCGCCTACGTCCCGCTGATGAAAATAAAATCGAGTTTTAACAAAACCCTGTATGAGAGTTATAACAAATGCCGTATTAGAGGTTACTTATAACCCACCAGCCGCCTCGACTTCCTTCCCCTCTCCTTCTCGACTTCCCTCATTCCTTGCTCTTCCTCCTTCCTGATTCACTCTTCCCTCCTTTCTGATTTGCTCTTCCTTCCTTCCCGATTCGTTCTCATCTCTGCTCTCTCTTCAAATTTAGTTTCTTCAAACGGCTTGAGCGATTACTTCTCCAGCTTGAGCGGTTGGACCGATCTTCTCCATTCATCTACTAAGCTTCTCGAACAAGCTGCACCTTCTGCACAGCTCCCTCCCTTAGAAGTTCTTCTTCATTTTTTTATTATCCAGGGTTTAGGGTTTATCTTATCTCATTTCTTCACTAAAAAAAACTTTCCATTCGTTGCAGAGCAATTTGGACCAATTGGAAACGTTGTCGAAGAAACTCAAAGCTAAAACCCTAAGAACTGAGATTCACTACCTGTTTTGGTTGTATGGTGAGTTACTCACCTTTTTCTTTTTTATTGATCAATAAAATTTTGATGTGTCTTGACTTTAAAAAAAAAATATTCCTAAGCCTGCCCAAATAATGGATTTATATTTATGCAAACAGGTATTTTTCTTTTCATTTCATTCTATTTTTTCCTAATCAATATTCATTTTTTTTACTGATTCGAAATTTGCATATGCTCCTGTAGACAATTCTCAAGTAGTAATAACTTCTATTAGCTAGTTCCTTGACTTGGAAAGGCTCACAAATTATGATGTTAGACATTTTTTGGTTTAACGTTTTTAGATGTTTCTACAAATTAGTGAATTATTTCTCGAGATCATATTTATTTGTTCATGTTTGGCTTGAATTAATAAAGATCAGTATGAAAATAAGTTGATTTCTTAAATTACTCTGTAAATGATGTATTTGTCGATGATATAAAAAAGTATATTTTCATGTCTTCTTTGCTGACACTTTGATGAGTCACCCCTTGATGTAATGTATACTCGTGCAAGATCCAATCAGTTTTCTCCTCCTTGGGGGGGTTTCCTGTTGTACCCAATGATTTTGTCGCCATTTTGAATAGGTTTATCTGTTCCTGTAGCTTTCCAGTATTCAGTGCTAGCACTTCAAATGTCTCTTGTTAGGATACTTGCATGTTCTTGTCTTGTTAGGATACTTGCGTGTTCTTGTTGTGAAGAAGTATTTTGTCTTCACATGCAATGGGTGCTTCGCTGGCAACTAATTCACACACAAGTGCATACAAAGAAAAGCTAATAAATTAAACTAGATCCAGTTCTAGAGAATTTTCATGAAAATATTAAAATACCTATCAGTTGAGTTGGGGGATATTAGCATCTAGGATCTGATTTAGAGGCAATTGAACGCTGAAACCTTTTTATAGAGAAGATGATTGACTCAATCAAGGTGAAAAATTTTGGGAAAATTGTCTGCGCTTCAAGGTTTGTTCATTTATAGATGGACTAAATGAACAATGTCTTATATGTTTTGTCCTCTTTTATGATTAAATTAATCCTAATACAATGGAGAGCATGGTTCCCTTTCATGTTGCCTGCTACTATACTGAGACAATGGAAGAAATCTCCTCATAGTGTCGACATGTAATGTTGGAAATATGGTTTTTTAAAATAAAAGAAAATGGGTGTGAACCTGGATTTGAACCCTGGATCTCTTTCTGATTTTAGTCTCTGGATCTCTCTCTTTAATTTTTAGTCCCATATCTACTATATAACTCTTTGTGGTAGAGTTTATAAGGAGATTGTTAGGACTTGGGCTTGGACCCCTTGGGGGTACCACTCTTTTGTGAGGTGGGGAGAGATACTCTCGCGCCCGCCGCCGCCGTCCGTCTGGGTCGGGTCATTAAGAGAGCAACCCATTCTTTTTGCTACAAATTTATTTAATGTAAATAAATTTTGAATTTCTAAAGAGGGAATGAATCTAGATAGAATTGTGTACATGTATCTAGACATCTTTCTAAATCAAACGTTTGCATGAGTTGCGCCGTGATCTACTCTCCCGCATTTTCCACGTTTTTTATTTGCCTTCTCCGCGCGAATTATGCTTATGGACTTGCCCTGTTTTTTGTATTTCAATGAATGGTATTCGCCCTATAAATACCATAGACTTATAGCTTCAAAGTATGTAGAAAAGAAAAACAAAACAGTTTTTTACAAACGAAATCAGAGAGAACAACAAGAGAGTTTTGCAAAAATGCTTTGAAATTGTTTTTTCATTTTTTGCAAACAGTTTTCATTTAGCATCTTAATCAAATCAAAAAGAGTTTTTGTTTGTTGTTGATTTATATCAAATATATTGGTGATTCCGAGCAAAACAGAGTTTAAGGGTGATAGTATTCTGTTAATCAAATGTGCAATTGATTGAACGAGACAGAGAAGATTCTGGGCTGTTTTATCGTGGGGATGGCGGGGCTAGTACACTGCTTGCACAATCATGGGCAGAGTCGCGAAATGTCTTAAAGAGAGCGACCTAGTCCGCGACTCAACCCAAGAACAAATTGATATCTTCGTTCCTAACTATTTATTTGTATTGTTTATAGCAGTTTAATCTTATACAGAAGTTACAACAAACAGGTATGTTAAGGATGAATTTACTTCATAGATTTCCTTTGTTTTTCAATGAATGTTTGCTTACATTAGTATGTTTATTTACATTTGCCTAAAGATTCGGATTTGAGTTTTTTGCATTTGGTATTGTTCGTATGCTTAATGTTTGGGTGGATTTATGCTTTATATTTGCATATTGGAATTTGCTTGAGTAAAACAACTAATACATTATACTAGCAAACATGGTCAGTATATGAGTTTTCAAAATACTTGGAAATGTCTTACTGTGACATTTTAGCTGCTGCTCCATATACAACAGTAACAACAATTTTAAGACGATTTCTTTCTGCCATGATTACAAATACTGAATTTGCTAAACAAAGTTTGCATATATTTGTAATACAAGAATGCACACACTAGAAGTGAAGTTGAGTTATGACACTGACTTTAACAATGGACTATTCCTTGCTCCAAAGGGATCCAGGGATAGGTTGCCAAACATTACTTTGATGTGAAAATATTAGGAAAAGTTGTGCTCTATAAGCTTGTTGACACATTGTTTTGTTATGCGTTAATTAGAGAGGATGATTCTGTGCATTTTTATTTTGACTCTTATTTATGGTTATAGATTAAGTTATATCCTCATTGTTCTCATGTATTAGTTATACGCTTGTTGATTGGGAAAATCCTTCAATTGAGTTTGAGAATATTTTCCTGTCATGTAACAGGCATAAAAATGGAGTAGCAGCCATGTTTATAAAGGTTATATAAGTCTAAAAGTAATAAATGAGGATATGTATGTATGAAAGCTTTGAAATATTGCTTTTGAAGAGCCAAACAAAATATATGAATGGGACGCTTTCCTTGTTTTGTACAAGTTGGACTATTCAAGGAAGTGTATGTTATTGCCTTGTTTCAATGTGTCTGTTAAATTAATTGTCATGGAACCCATTAGCCTAAACAAACTTTGTTCCAAGGATTGGAGTTTAGTTTTGTTTGCACTATTGGGTGGTAGTTGTTGTTGTCAAATTGGGTTGGGAGCAGTTTTCTATGAAAGGATACAACCCCATGGTAACATTTGAAAGGTTGGAAAGAGGGTTATATTTGTTTGAATTTATTAAAAAAAAAAAAATCCACATGATTTTGAGATTTGTGTATTTTTAATATTTGGCATGCTAAACTTTGTTATGTTCAAAGTGTTGGATTTTGAAAGACGATTGATATTGTAAATATGCTTATAATCCACACATCTTGAACCTTTTTTAGAAAATACTTGGTGGATCATGCATCTCTTTTTAATTTTGCATACCCACAGCGTTTGGCTGATTGTATAACATCTAGAATCCTAGATGTGCTTATGTTCATAACATTTTGAATCTTTTGAAGGCTGCTTTAAAAACATAGTCAACTAAATCCTTGTCAGGAAGTGAAATCAAATTAGTTATCATTATGACTAGCGTGATTAGGGATTGACATATTTGTACACAAGTTGACTATGTAAAATGTTGTCTAGACTCTAAAACCATGGAGGACTAACTAGATGAGAATGTGTATGAATAGAACACCATGCTTTAAAATTAAATTTCATAGAAATTTAATTAAAGGTGCTGCTCTTTTAGGCTTTCTAAGTTGGAATATCATGAAATCTGAATCAATAAATTACATTTGAACATTTCATGAGAAGTGAACAATATCATCTATGCGTGTTACTCTTTAGATAATGAGTATACAGTTCTATAATAATTATGTTATGGACTTTGGATGATTCAGTTTATTTTGGTGAGAACAATAATTGATCTATTGTGAAAAATGGGTATGATTCTATTCCTCAATACTATTGATGGAAAGAAAAACCTTGTGATTAATGTTACAGTTGATGTTTGATGTTAAGCTGACATAAGGAGGCTATAAGGAATCATTTATATACAGATCGACCTGTGAATTTTGTTCTTGATGTCAATACATAAATGATTTTGCTCAAACCATAAATTGGTCGGACTTCCACATGAGGACATGAATTCTTATGGAAAGGATATGTTCTCATGATGATGATGTTGATGGCAATCTAGAACAATTCAAGCTATTGCTTGATTTTGTTGCGGAACTTTGTTATCTAAGTCTGCAACTAAATTCCCTGATGATGCACAAATATAGCTTGGTGATTACATCAAAGTTTGAAAAATTCAGAAGATGAATTTAAGGTACGTTTTCTAATGATATTCTTAGTTGATCCTTGAACTTAAAAGAAAATGAGAATAGCGAGGTGAATAGAATGGGTATTTTATTCGATATTCTCATTTTGTGGGTCCTTAACAGTTGAATGCATGGTCCGCTTCAGATAGCAAGAAGACCGTTACTTAATATGCATTCAAAAGGTGGCTAAACCTGTTTTTGACAATAGTTAGAGGGACCGAAGTTCAAAAGTCCCTTAATGGAAAGCTTACGTATATTTTTAAAATTATACATGCTAAAAATAATTTTGTTGATCCTGATTTTTTTTTTGTGCGAAGATTTTTTGTGTTGCACAAGGAATTATTCATGGAAAGATAAATTTCATTAATTTTCGAGGTATAGTGGGGGTTATTTTGAGGAATAGTGGGAGTACATCCTCAAATAACGTGCATATGATAAGGATGAATGCATCTGATAAAGTCATAGAATCTGAGCCTAGGAAAAGTAAAAGGAAACGACCTTCTAAACACCTTGGGCTCGATTACTATGTCTTTTCAGTCGAGGAGGTTTCCCTTAGATTTCAAGGAGCCTTATAGATGCAATTGAAAAGGTCATGAGGTATAAAAGGACTAAGAACCTCGGATTACAGAAGTTTTTCGCTGTCCTTGAAAGATATAGCGATGCTGATTGGAACACCCTTTCAGATGACTCCAAAGCCACCAATGGCTATATTTTCACTATAGCTGGTGGAGCTGTTTCTTGGAAATCGAAGAAACAAACCATTCTGGCATAGTCCACGATGGAGTTAGAAATGATAGCACTAGCCTCGGCTAGTGAAGAAGCAGGTTGGCTAAGACACCTGCTAGCAGAGATCCCTTTATGGGAAAGACCGATTCTAGCTGTCTTGATCCATTGCGATAGTACCGCGACAATTGCGAAAAATACAGAGCCGTTATTATAACGGCAAGAAATGACAAATATGTCGTAAGCACAGTACGGTCAGAGAATTCTATCTACTGGTGCTGTGAGATTTGATCAAGTACGAACTGATGCAAACCTCGAAAGGAATGGGACTAAAACCCTTAGATTGATGAATTATTCACGATGGTAACCCAACCTGTAGACTGTAGATCCCAAGAAATAGGTTCAATGGGTAATAACAAGTCGTGAATGATATGAGGTGAATCATGCTGACAAAATAGCAATCTCATTCCTAGATTAAAGCATGAATTCCTGAAGCGATAGTAGGATGAGTTAAAAACTCATAATGAGTTCTATACTCTATATGGAGTGGAGTACCTAGCTACAGGAGTACTCTTGATAGACTTACCTAAGTGATTGTGGAAGTTTAGCCGCTTCCTATGAAATTTGTGGGCAAAATTCCTAGAGCCTTCACTATACTGGGATATACGTGCATGGCCGTAAGGCACGGGCTTTTTAGACTTCACCCTGGTAAGGTTGTGTGTGTAATTTATGTTAGACATAGAGTTCAAAACTACGAGTTACTCTAGTATAATCTAAAGCATGAACACTACGCAAGAGTTCAAGTCGAAAGACACTTTTGTTTATGCACAATCTTATATTTTTAGATTGCTCGATGAAAATTGTTTTTAAATCCAAGTGGGGGATTGTTGGAAATATGTTTTTAAAAATCCAAGTGGGGGATTGTTGGAAATATGGTTTTTAAAAATAAAAGAAAATGGGTGTGAACCTGGATTTGAACCCTGGATCTCTTTCTGATTTTAGTCTCTGGATCTCTCTCTTTAATTTTTAGTCCCATATATACTATATAACTCTTTGTGGTAGAGTTTATAAGGAGATTGTTAGGACTTGGGTTTGGACCCCTTGGGGGTACCACTCTTTTGTAAGGAGGGGAGAGATAGACTCTCACGCCCGCCGCCGTCTGTCCGGGTCGGGTCGGGTCATTAAGAGAGCAACCCATTCTTTTTGCTACTAATTTATTTAATGTAAATAAATTTTGAATTTCTAAAGAGGGAATGAATCTAGACAGAATTGTGTACATATATCTAGACATCTTTCTAAATCAAACGTTTGCATAAGTTGCGCCGTGATCTACTCTCCCACATTTTCCACGTTTTTTATTTTCCTTCTCCGCGTGAATTATGCTTATGAACCTGCCCTGTTTTTCGTATTTCAATGAATGGTATTCGCCTTATAAGTACCATAGACTTATAGCTTCAAAGTATATAGAAAAGAAAAACAAAACAGTTTTTTTACAAACGAAATCAGAGAGAACAACAAGATAGTTTTGCAAAAATGCTTCGAAATCATTTTTTTGTTTTTTGCAAACATTTTTCATTTAGCATCTCAATCAAATCAAAAAGAGTTTTTGTTTGTTGTTGATTTATAACAAATGTATTGGTGATTCTGAGCAAAACAGAGTTTAAGGGTGATAGTATTTCGTTCATCAAATGTGCAATTGATTGAACGAGACAGAGAAGATTCTGGGCTGTTTTATCCTGGAGACGGCGGGGCTAGTACACTGCTTGCACAATCTTGGGCAGAGTCGCGAAACGTCTCAAAGAGAGCAACCTAGTCCGCGACTCAACCCAAGAACAAATTGGTATCTTCGTTCCTAACTATTTATTTGAATTGTTTACAGCAGTTGAATCTTATACAGAAGCTACAACAAACAGGTATGTTAAGGATAAATTTACTTCATAGATTTCCTTTGTTTTCAAAGAATGTTTGCTTACATTAGTATGTTTATTTGCATTTGCCTAAAGATTCGGATTTGAGTTTTTTGCATTTGGTATTGATCGTATGCTTAATGTTTGGGTGGATTTATGATATTCACATAATTATTACATAATATATACCTTAATTTATACATGTTAGTGTTTCGATTATTATATTTTATAGTAATTATTTCGTTTCATGTCTTTGTAGGAATTAGAGCGTAAACAATGAAATCATATTAAAGCGACAAGTTAAGGAACGACAATTAGTCGATTCCAACGGTGTTATAAAGCAGTCACAAACCTAAACCCGAAACCTAATTCATAACCTAAACCCAAAACCTAATTCATAATCTAAACCCAATCCATAACCTAAACCCAAAACCTAATTCATAACCTAAACCCAATCCATAACCTAAACCCAATGCCAAGCCCAATCCTACCCTCATTGATGAATCATCCCCTCATCTCATCCCTATTCATCTTGGTCATTTTCTATAAATACAAGAGAATAGGGTGAGAAAGAGGGCAGGAAGAGAAGGGAAAAGAAAAATTTCAGAAAATTAAACCCGCTTCCTCACAACGTGATTTTCATCACACCAGAGCCACCAGCATCACCCTACTCCTCTCCCCTGTCCACACAGCCACCACTACCAAGCTCCGCCTCCCACCATCAGCCACCCGCACACCACAAAACAAACCACCACCGCCAGTAATCACAGTGAAACAGGGGCGTGACAACCCTGTTTCACGTTAAAAACATCACCTCGCCATCACCACCATTACCCTTCATCTCGTCGTCTCTCTCTCTATCCACTCAGCCACCATCACCCGAGCACCGCCACCACCACGAAACAGGAGAGTGACACCCTATTTCGCGTCATACCTCCGCCTCGCCACCGCCACTGTTCCTCCTCTTCTCTCGGCCTCTCTTCATCTCGAGCTCCTTCCTGCATCCCTCTCTCACGACCACCGTCGCAAGCGACGCTTCAGCAGGTGGCACAGACCACCGCGACAGCAAAAACAAGGGAGTCCCCTCCCGATTTCTCTCTATTTTTTTCGCATCTCTCTCGATTGTTTTCCTCACCTTCTTTCTCTTTTTCAGGTTTTAGAATCATTTGGAGGACGGGACGGTCGCGAGGAGCGAAGAACAGCACTGCGAGCGGCGCTGGAGACGAAGGCTGTTACTGTAGCAGCCCTGTAGCTCGGGCGGGAAATAACAGAATTCTAATTTTTGTTATTTGCACCCCCGATTTCTCTCTGTATTACCACAGAGCTTGTGTACTTCATTTTATCGGGATTCATGTCCAACCAACTGCTGAGTACCACCACATCGAGTTTGCGATAAATTAAATGGGTTGTATAACTTATTGTGATTGATTTTACTGAATTGTGTGCTTAATTGTTAATTACAATATATTTCTGAAAGTTTTTTGATAAATTGCTTTTGCTTGAAATATTTTGCTAATGTTTGATAGAAACATGATTTAATTTAATTGAATTTTAACGATCACATATTCGGTGTAAGTAAGAGATTCTCATCCCTAAAGCTTCTCATTTTTAAATTCAGTAATTTAGGTTTAAATAATTTTTGCTAACTTATTGGTGAGTCCAAGCCCATAAAATCCACATTTTCTGTTATTTTATTTTTTCTCTTATTTTTAATTTATTTTTAGTTTAGTTTTAAAAATGTTGTAACCCATTATCCTTTAAATTAGTTTAAATGAAATTATAAAATTCAATTGCATCCACCTTCCTCGTGGGATCGACCCGTACTTGCCGTTGTCTACCAGTTAGGCACCGTGCACTTGCGGTTATTACAAGTGGGTTAATTTAGCCTATTAATTTAGGTTGGTTAAGCTCGCATCAAGTTTTTGGCGCCGTTGCCGGGGAAGGTTGCGGTGTAATTGAATTTAAGATTTATTTTCACTAATTATAAAAATAAAAAAAATCAGAAAAATTACTAAAAATTAAAAAAAGTAAAAAAAAAAACAAAACAAAAAAATTATTTTTATTAAGTTCTTTTTACACTCATTTTGTGTTTGATTTTGCAGAATACACGCTTCTCGAGGAAATTGGACGATCCTGCAAAAACATCAAACACATTTTATTTTTATTTTTGTGAGGAGAGTTTTAATTTTATTTTTACCTCGTTTTACGAGTGTGTGGTGTAATAATTTTTTAATTTTACTGTTTTTCATTTTGTTTAATCACAAAAAAAACTAAAATTCTCCAAGTCAAGAAATTATAGGGAAACAACCCTAATTGTTACCTAATAATTTTTATGATTTAGAAATCCGACTTCTAAGACCAAGACCAGTAAATTTGTTTGCATGTGCTTGTGTGTTGAGTGAAATAGATAAAAAGAAGTCAGACTTTTTTTGAATTGTGCTAACTTTTTGTGCAGAACGGAATACACACACTGTAAGTATTTCTATCACACGCAATGTATTAGTGACCAGGGTGCTTGGTGTAATTGTTTGAAATTGTGTGGTTGGTTGTTTAATTTCTGTAATTGTGGATGTTAAACTTTAGTAATTCATAATAAGCAAACCCAGCTTATAAATAGAAACTGGTGGGACTTGATATCCCCACCTCATCACTCCAGCTGTGTGCAACCAATAGCCTAACATAATTAAAATCAATTAGCAAGTTAGATAGAGCATCTTTTAGGTACGGTGTTCATAAGACAACCAAGACCAAGGTGAATTCAATAATTTTTGTGTTGAACCAAGCTCAAAGTGACGATGGGTTTAACCATTCAATGAACTCCGAAAGGCCACTGCCAAATGGGTAATTTACCCGGTACGCCGAGTCATAAGTAAGCTATGATCCACAAGAAGAATTGGTAACCAACAGTTTTTTGTTAGGAACACAAGCCTCAAGTGTGCATTTAACATCACATCATTCTCACATCTATTGGCTTACAGAGCAATAGCACAAGGAAGTACTTAATTGGACCATTGTGACCTCCTTCTCTTGTGTGATAATCCGGTTTCTTTGAAACAAAACTCTAGCCTACTGATTTTGAACTTTGTGGTGTAAAGTGTACACTCTTAGGATCAACTTGTAGCACCCATTGCTGTGTCATAAAGATTACATTAGAAATAATTGTCCCCCAAAGATAAAAAAATAATTGATCTCAAAACGTTGATTGCTTAGGGAGGCATGTTTCTTGTGCATTTATTGGTTGTTGATTGCGTGTGAGTCTGTGCATATTTTGTTTAGAGTTAGTGATTTAAAATATATATATATATATATATATATATATATATATAATAAATTAAGTTAAAAAAATTTATCATTCTGACTCTCAAGTTAAAAAAAATTTAATATATATAATGAACACAAGGGATTATCCAGCCTATTTTTTTCGAGCAAGTCAATTCATTTTATGACATGCGACGACTTGAGTATGATCCAAATTTAGATTATTACCCAGGTCTAGCTTATCATTCTGACTTCTCATGGGCTCATGGTCAGTACCATGAAGGCCCTCTAGACACTCATCAAACTCCTCAAGCTTTCATTCCTGATAATGTGTCTAAATTTCATCTAGTTGTTCCTTATTCTAACACATATAGTTTAGAGGATGCCTTAACTCGTGTCATGCAGCGAACAGGAGCAATACTTGAGCAAAATTCTCAGGATATCACAGAATTAATAGCTAATTCTCAACAAAATGCTAAAGCTATCAAGAAACTTGAGATGATTTTGAGTCAGATAGCTGAGTCACTTCTTGAGATAGAGTCAGAAAAATTCCCTAGCCAACCTATTTCTAAATTTGAAGTTAGTGGCACATCTGAGCCGGACAGTGAAGATGTCCAATCTACTACTACCCTTAGGAGTGGTAAACTTGTTGACAATCAGGTAGGAATGCCTAACATGAGTGTTATTATATCTTCACCCAATTTTACACAGGTTGCATCCTCCTCTCACATGACTGCTGATAAAGCCTCATTTATTGATGAACCTGTAGATTCTGAGACACTACAGACATCTCCTTCTCATGTTGACTCATGCCTCCCTAGTGACTCATGCATCGAATCAAGTTGTGAACATTCTTTAGAGTCTCCCCTTGACTGTTTAGAGGCTTGTTTGACTCAATTTAGTTTAGACTATGATGTTGATGATTCCATTAGGGAAGTCAATGATTTGCTTGACTCAGTCCCCATTGTGGATCCTAGTTATAAATGGATGTCTAAAGTGAAGCCTCTTCCACTCAGTGAGTCAAAACTAGTCCCATCAGTTGAGCCACCTGAGCTTGACCTTAAACAATTACCTGACACCCTCAGGTATGTATTTTCAGGTGATGAGTTGTCTAGACCAATATCTCTATATGATTCATGTGATGAGCCTGTATCATCTGATATATCCATCATCTCATCTACTTGCATCACATTCCCATGTAATAAGGCTATTTTCACCGATCCCTTGTGCTGTATTGAGGATTTTAGTTTTCACCATCCTGTTGTGAAAATTATTCAATCTTCTGATTTGGAACCAGACATAGGATGTTTCCTTTTTGGAGCGCACAAGGATCATCTGTTGTATATGATTACTGGTCACTTTTGGAATGTCCTAGTGTATTTGGTGCCCCATGTGATTGCTATATTTTGGTGGACTGATCCTCAACTGTTCAGGTTGTTGATATACGACCATGGACTAAGTGTTTGTCATGTTCTTCCTCTCCACTATTCGATACACCATTTTTTAGGAAGAATATTTGTCGGGCTTATGACGTTAAACCAAGCGCTCCTAGGAGGCAGCCTAGCTTTAGTTGTGTGTCTTTGTTGTTAGTCTGGATTGATTTTCGAGTACCCTATTTAGTTGTGTTTCACTTATACTCGTTTGCTCCGTAACAGTGTTAACTTACAACTTGTTTTTTTTAGTTTCTTTGTTAGTGTCGAGTCTGCATTTTATCGATTTCTAATGTAAACTCCATGATTCTTATGTTTGTGAGCCTCATTGATGGATGACTTCTTGAAAATTGGTAAAATCTTCACCGCGGTAATACTGTTCTAACCTCCTCTCATGTACTTACTTCATTCATTTGTCAGAATTATTTTATTAAACATTGAGGACAATGTTTGGATTAGGTTTGGGGGTAGGTTCATGAGTCGGTGAAATTTTCATTTTTTCGTAGTGTTTTTTATCTTATTCTTAAAAAAAAAAAAAAAAAAAAAAGCTTTTCTGTCAAGACAACTTGGTCTTTTGTGAAAATTGATTTTAAATGTTTTATGCTCAAGAAAATGCAAACCAACTTGACATATTGGTATATTGATAAAGACTGAAAGTTTATTAAGATCCTTAAGTTAGATCTAGTTCATAAGATCTTTCAACTCGATTATCTTTGCACCATGAGCCATATTAGCATAACTTGAAGTTGATGAGTGGAGACTTAACCCTGAAAGCTTAGAATAGTAGTGGAGACTTAACCCTGAAAGCTTAAAATAATAGTGGAAACTTAACCCTGAAAACTTTGAGCCTTTCTATTTTTCTGAGGGTTATACATAAACTCTGATTTTTCTTAAGTCTACATTATCTCGTTGATGATCTCATTATTTTCATTCTTTTGATCAATTGCTTTGGGAATGACATAAAAATTGAATTATTACACTAGAACTTCTTGGCTTATTCAATTGAGATGTCATAATACTGACCCGAACTTAGGAAATGATCTAGGCATTTTTTTTCTTTAGACCATTAACTAGCCTTTTAACTTACCCATAACATTAACCTTTTTTGTAGCCTTTTGAGCCTTAGATTAACTTTTATTTGTTAACTCATTAACCTTTACCCAACTTTTTTGGGAATGTGTATGGATGGATATACTTGGTGTCAAAAGGGCATGAAGAGCAAAATATGAGATATTTCATAAATCCTCTACGAAAGAAAAAAAAAAGGTTGAAGAAAAGAAAAATAGAAAAAAAAATTATTTTTCAATATGGATAAAGATGTGAGAATGAAGAAAAAATTGATGGTGCGCAACATTGGTTTATTCTTGATAGCCCTAATTGTTCGTTGAATGGGTGTATACATTCCTAGAAACTTTTCTTAGAATCCTTTGACATTACTTATTAACCATTACCCAAGCCACATTACAAACCAACAAAGTCCTAGTTGATCTTAGGTAAAGGTTGGTTCTGTAGATGTGGAGATTTAATAACCAAGACCTACGGTGTTTAATTCAACGTTCCCAAAAGTAATTGACATTCCTGTCCATGAGATCATGTTCATTCCATTCTTGAAAAGTCCGTTCTTCATATTACTATATGTGAGATGATTGTTTTCCATTATTTACTCTTTTCCTTACATATAAACTGAGTCAAATACCAAATCTCTGAGTGCTTTATTGTGAGTGACATGAGAGGTCTGAAGTCAAAACAAACTTTCTACAGGAGATTTAGTCATTGTTTTACTCTTAAATGAAAAGTTATGTTGATAGTGCTATCCACACACACACATTGAGTTGAGGATGATTGTGAATTTTTCTCTAACTTGTGGAGAATATTAAATTATTTGCAAATTTGTTGATACACTAAAATGACACTGTTGGTTTCCTGCATTTCTTGAAGTATTAAAATGAACACTGTTTGACCAAGTTTTGATTGAGTCAGTAATGTTTGTGGGTAACATTTCTGGAAACCCTCACGAGACTATAACTCGTCCACTAGAGGTAATCTAGGGGTTTAAAGCCTTGTTGCACGTTTAAGGTAAGTGCAACCGATGATTCCTGCGAAAGTGAGTTAGGATTTTCTTTTTATTGTTTTGCTCGAGGACTAACAAAATATAGGTTTGGGGGCATTTGATATTCACATAATTATTACATAATATATCCCTTAATTTATACATGTTAGTGTTTCGATTATTATATTTTATAGTAATTATTTCGTTTTCATGTCTTTGTAGGAATTTGAGCGTAAACGATGAAATAATATTAAAGCGACAAGTTAAGGAACGACAATTAGTCGATTCCAACGGTGGTATAAAGGAGTCACAAACCTAAACCCGAAACCTAATTCATAACCTAAACCCAAAACCTAATTCATTATCTAAACCCAATCCATAACCTAAACCCAAAACCTAATTCATAACCTAAACCCAATCCATAACCTAAACTCAATGCCAAGCCCAATCCTACCCTCATTGATGAATCATCCCCTCATCTCATCCCTATTCATCTTGTCATTTTCTATAAATACAAGTGAATATGGTGAGAAAGAGGGGAGGAAGAGAAGGAAAAAGAAAAATTATAGAAAATTAAACCCTCATCACACTAGAGCCACCAGCATCACCCTGCTCCTCTCCCCTGTCCACACAGCCACCACTACCAAGCTCCGCCTCCCACCATCAGCCACCCCGCACACCACAAAACAGACCACCACCGCCACTAATCACCGTGAAACAGGAGCATGACAACCCTATTTCACGTTAAAAACATCACCTCGCCATCACCACCATTACCCTTCATCTCGTCGTCTCTCTCTCTGTCCACTCAGCCACCATCACCCGAGCACCACCACCACCACGAAATAGGGGAGTGACACCCTGTTTCGTGTCAGACCTCCGCCTCGCCACCGCCACTGTTCCTCCTCTTCTCTCGACCTCTCTTCATCTCGAGCTCCTTCCTGCATCCCTCTATCACGACCGCCGTCGCAAGCGACGCTTCAGCAGGCGACACAGACCACCGCGACAGCGAAAACATGGGAGTCCCTTCCCGATTTCTCTTTGTTTTTTTTCTGCATCTCTCTCGATTGTTTCCTAACCTTCTTTCTCTTTTTCAGGTTTTAGAATCATTTGGAGGACAGGACGGTCGCGAGGAGCGAAGAACAGCACAGCGAGCGCCGCTCTCGCGTTGGAGATGAAGGTTGTTACTGTAGCAGCCCTGTAACAGAATTATAATTTTTGTTATTTGCACCCCTGGTTTCTCTCTGTACTACCACAGAGCTTGTGTACTTCATTTTATCGGGATTCGTGTTTGAACCAACTGCTGAATACCACCACATCGAGTTTGCGATAAACTAAATGGGTTGTATAACTTATTGTGATTGATTTTACTGAATTGTGTGCTTAATTGTTAATTACAATTTATTTCTGAAAGTTTTTTGATAAATTGCTTTTGCTTGAAATATTTTGTTAATGTTTGATAGAAACATGATTTAATTTAATTGAATTTTAACGATTACATATTCGGTGTAAGCAAGGGATTCTCATCCCTAAAGTTTCTCGTTTTTAAATTCAGTAATTTAGGTTTAAATAATTTTTGCTAACTCATTGGTGAGTCCAAGCCCATAAAATCCACATTTTCTGTTTTTTTATTTTTTTTCTTATTTTAATTTATTTTTAGTTTAGTTTTAAAATGTTGTAACCCATTATCCTTTAAATTAGTTTAAATTAATTATAAAATTCAATTGCATCCACCTTCCTCGTGGGATCGACCCTTACTTGCCGTTGTCTACCAGTTAGGCACCGTGCACTTGTGGTTATTACAAGTGGGTTAAATTAGCCTATTAATTTAGGTTGGTTAAGCTCGCATCAATTTATGCTTTATATTTGCATATTGGAATTTGCTTGAGTAAAACATCTAATACATTATACTAGCAAACATGGTTAGTATATGAGTTTTCAAAATACTTGAAAATGTCTTACTGTGACATTTTAGGTGCTGCTCCATATATAGCAATAACAACATGTAAATTGTTTTGAAGTCCTATGTTCAGCGCTAAGGGGACTTATCATGTTTGCAAATTAAGACATATATAGTTCATGATGTTTGTTGACTGCTATTCAACACAACTATTATTTTCTCCAGGATCTTGTCGATGAGATCGAGATTTTGTGTAAACCGATATAAACTTGTGTTGTTGGTTTGAGACTTTAATATTTGCGCATCAGAGCCAAATGAAGCCCACACATGCAGTTTTTGTTGATGCCTCTACAAGCAAGTCATCTGAACTTGAGAGTCATGCATGCTTCATCACTTACAAGTTGCAACTCCTTGACAATGTGAATTGAGCATTGCAGCTGTACCAGATAAATGAATGGCTTAATAGTTGAACATTACTAAACATCCATTGTTGTCTAGATTATATTTTGTGAAATATAAACAAACCAACAAATGAGTTGTCACTTACAGATTTTGTGGATGATTTAGGGGTTTCAGCTGAGGTATGATCAGGTATCCTTGAGGTCCATGGTTTTGATTCAAGGTCTTAATCTGTTGGGAATGCGAGGCAACATATTGAGAGGAGATCCATGGTGGCAATAATTTTGTCAGTTGTTTCTAACGTCGGGTAGAATAGCCATTATTCTACAGGCTAATAGCAACAAATAATTGACAGGGAAGAACACAAGAAGATTACCCAAAAAACACAGAGAAAATAACTATAATATTTAATCAATTACTCAAATCAAAGGTATCTCCAAAATCAGCCCACAAATCGGGCTTTATAGCTAAAACTCGCGATTATTCAAATTTTTACAAAAATTAACAAAACCCCACCAATAATCATGCTAAAAAAAATACGTAATAAAAAAAACATAATGCCAAACATCTGGCCAAAATTGGGTTAAGAATCACTTCCTAAACAATGATTGAAATATTACTATAAAGGGAAATAAACTACTAAATTTGTTGATTTGGAAGGGAAAACGGTGGATTTTGGCCTCAAAAATATATGCAACGAGCATGGCTCATTGACCACAATGTGCGCGTTGAAAAAAGCTTTCCGAATTGGGATCGTTTGCGCGATTATGATACTTGTAGCCAAAGTTATGGCCAAAATACTAAAACGCACCATAAATTGCAAAATTTAAAATAGAATTATGATTTCCTGCCATTCTTGCACTGATCTGCTAATTTGAGATATCTTAATGCTAATAACGTGCTATCTACCAACTCAACATCATCTGACTCGAATCCTCCTGCATCAGTTTCTTAGCAATTCAAGAGAATTGGACCCACTGCATCCATGTTATGAAGGTCTTAATTATGTGTACATAATCAATCATTTAGGCTCGCCATGGTAGACACCCAGCGGTGCATGGTTGCTATTAACATTTCCCACTAGATGCAAATGTTTAAGAACATAAATTTTTTAGTGTCGTAGTACCTTACACATAAATTAATATCTGATGCTATTATACAATAAGTGCCATGACTATGGTACGTCAGTGACTGCAGAATATGGGGAATCAAGTATATTGGGTTATAGCTAGCTTTTTAATATATGTGCATCATGTACGTACATGTTCTCAAAGGGTTTGTTCATTTTGCATCATCTTTTGGACAAGGATATATAAAGCCAATAATACGATATGCACTGATGACGAGTGGGTTCTCAAAGCTGAATTTCAGATCCTGTGATTTTATTGGGTTTTGATTTTGTGTCTTATTTTGCTTCAGACTTTGTGCATTTATCGGGTGTTTGATTTTTTTAGCCTTCTTTCGCTGTACTTGGTGTTTAGAGAAATCAGAACCACTTTTAGTTAAAAACTTAAAACCATAAAAACACAAATCTAATATAATGGCATGCGATGCGAATATACAATAACTTTTGAACAACAACAATTTTAAGGAATTCAACACTTAATTCTATGATGCATGCATTGCATTGCTCTTATGTTGGTAGAGAATCAACTTTTTTTTTCCTAAAAGCTTTCCTTATATTTGCTTGTTTCTTTTCTGACTTACAGAAGTGTCGTCTACATAGTATATAGTTAATTACTACCTTCATTGCTAAGGAAATGAAACCAACGTTCAAAATTTGGTTTTCTTTTTCGAAAAGTAAGAAGGAAGGCCCCATTACCCAGTATAGTCTAAAGATGCTTTACCAATAAACCAAGCTATGTGCCTTCCTTCCATGTTTCCTTCGTTTCTCAGATGTTTTGAATATCTTTGAATCTCTTGACCACCCCATGTAGTCAGTAAGATTCTTTGATTAAATCTTTGCTAGAATCATACCCTTGGAGCCAATGATTACATGTCCTCGATTCAATTACCTTTAGGAGACTATCCCAGTTGTGACGAATGCCGTAGACTATGGAAATGATGACAACAAAGATAACAATGACAATAATAAATAAAACCAGTATAATTTTTAATAGGCCAAAAATGATTTATGTGACACTCTGTTGGGTACTCCTCTACCTAAAGGATCCCTTCAATATGCCTGTGGAGGGATGCATTGGGATGTCTTTTTACAAAAAAAGTGAGTTCACTACCGATGATGCATAACATTACCGATGTTTACAACTACAATGTTGTTTAATTAAAGAACATAATGGCACAACAGGCAGGGACATTAAAACTGTATGCAATAACGGTGTTGATGTTATGAAGCATCGATAAAGAACAAAAATAAAATTTTGATTGTTGCTTTCATGAGCTCTACATATTCACTTGAACCCTTGTTATTGGATAATGCAGGAAACAAAGGCGGCTTGGAGAAGATAAGCCAATTAGATTATTTATTAAAGCAAAAGTCGTTCTCTGTTATCCAATAGAACAATTATCTAGATTTTTTATTGAGATCGGGTATATTCATCATTGATTGTTTCAAATTTGAGTAATCCTTTCTATACATTTATCTCCTTTTTATTTTACATCATTTTTTCACTTTCACTTTGATATGTAAAAACAAGATAGGGATTTAATTGGCACGTTGGACAAAAGTTGGATAGATATTGGGAATCGTTTGGACCCCACGTATATAAGAGGAGTGGAAACATTTCTTGATTTTACGTTTCATCACACAAAATCTAGGAACCTCATATATTGCCCATGTCGAAAGTGTTTCAATGGTCGTCTTATGACAAGGGATGAAGTTAGAGAAGATTTTATCATAAGTGGCATACTTCGAGGTTACACATATTGGGACTATCATGGTGAAGATAGACATGCTACCACAGGCAGTGAGGATGACGAGTTAAAGCTTGATAATGAAGTTGAATGTGATGAAATGGATATAGCAGATACTTTGTCAGGGTTTAATCATGAGAATGTCAGAGACCAAAGATATGAGATGGAGACTACTAGCAGTAGTGTACCACAAAATGAGGCTGAAATAATTTTGAGGGTCATTCAAAATGCCAAGACTAGCATATATCCTGGGTGTGAGATTTCTTTATTATATTTTGTCTTAAAACTTTTACATATTAAAAGTGTTGGGGGAATGAATAACAAAGGCTTTACCATGTTGCTTAAGGAGTTAAAGAAGGCTTTTCTAAAGGTGTGATGCTACCAAAGTCCTACTACGAGGCAAAAAAGATTTTTGAAGATCTTCGGCATTCATATGATAAGATATATGTGAGCATCAATGATTGTGTTTTATTTCACAAATAACATGCTTACGCAGAGTATTGCCCAACTTGTGGAGAATCGATATGGAAAAGAATTGATTGTGGAGATAATGATGATGAGGAGGAGTTTACTGTATATTCTAATAGGAAGAAACAAGTCTCACGAAAGATTTTGCACCACTTTCCTTTAAAACCAAGGCTTTAGAAAATGTTCATGTCTTCCAAAATTGATTCTGAAATGAAATGGCACCATGATAATTGTATTAGAGATGACAATCTAGCAGATCCTTCAGATTCAGTGGCTTGGAAATGATCAATTGTATCCTGACTTTAGTGTTGAACCAAGAAATGTGAGACTTGGATTGGCAAGTGATGGTTTCAATCCGTTCAGCAACATGAGTCTGTCATATAGCATGTGGCCCGTTGTTCTAATACCATATAATTTGCCCCCATGGATATGCATGAAACAAACAAATATGATTTTGTTTCCACTTATTCCAGGAAAGAGAGCTCCTGGAATGACCTCGATGGTTACTTACAACCATTAATTGATGAGTTAAAAGAATTAAGGGAAGAGGGCGTGGATACATTTGATGCATCCAATAAGACAACCTTCCGAATGAGGGCAACCATGTTATGGACTATTAGTAACTTTCAAGGTTATTCATTTCTGTCAGGATGGAGCACTAAAGGACATTTAGCATGCCCAGTTTGTAACGTGGAGACATGCTCGAAGAGATTAGTGTATGTAAAGAAACAATGTTATATGTGTCATCGAAGATTCTTGCCACTGGATCATAAATGGCTTGATAACAAACACAACTTTTATTGAAATAAAGAACCAAGACCTCGACCGTTGTTTATGTCAGGTGATGATATTCTCGAGCAAATGCAAGACGTGGAACAAAACATTTGGTAAGTGGAAGAAACAAGCTGAGGGAAGTGGGCATCATAATTGGAATAAAAGAGTATATTCTTTGATCTTCCGTACTGGAAAAATTTGCTAATTCGTCAGAAAAATTATGCACATCGAGAAAAATGTGTGCGATAATGTGATTGCGACATTGCTAGAAGTTTCGACAAAAACAATGGATAATTTCAATTCTCATTTGGATTTGCAACATTTAAAGCTTAGAGAAGAGTTACATCCAATTAAGAAAAATGAGAACACTTATTTACTCTATCCCGCACGTTATACTTTGTCATCCGATGAGAAGAGTCGTGTGCTACAAATCTTAAAAGATATCAAGGTTCCAGATGGTTTTCCTTCAAACATATCCAGATGTGTTAACTAAAAAGAAAAAAGGTCAGTTGGCCTAAAAAGTCATGAATGTCATGTCATTTTCCAATGACTACTTCAACTTTCTATTCGAGGCAAATTGCCAGATGATGTGTGTGATGCCTTGATCGGTTTGAGTAGTTTATTTGTTGATTTATGCTAAAAAACTCTTTGATTTAAGGAACTAAAAAGAATAGAAAGGAATGTTGCAATTACGTTGTGCCGTTTAGAGATGTTATTTCCACCATTATTTTTTGATGTGATGGTAAACTTACCAATCCACTTGGCAAATGAAGTCAAGATTGCTGGTCCTGTTCAATATCGTTGGATTTATCCTATTGAGAGGTACGTATATTGTCGTTGTTGCAAGTACCCACAATTAGGCCTGTTTGAGAACTATACTTATAATTCCAAATGTAGGTACTTGCACGCCTCGAAGTCATATGTCCGGAACAAAAGTCAACCGGAGGGATCAATTACTAAAGGTTACATTCTATAAGAGTGTATGAATTTTTGTTCAAGGTCCTTGCATGATATAGAAACAAAGTTTAATCAAGTTCCTGGGAACTTTGATGACTCTGGTGACCAACATCAAGGTGGAATTTCTATATTTTCAACAAAGGGACGTGTTTTGGGAAAGTCAGTTGTAAAAAAGTTAACTATGGAAGAATGGACCCAAGCACACTGGTACATCTTGCAATATTGTGAAAATGTGACACCTTTTATTGAGTAAGAAATAACCATCTATACTACTTGTATGTTTTTAAGTCACCAAATTATCTAACATATGTTACTTATTTGTAGTGAACATAGAGAAATCTTGAAACATACAAATTCAAGGAACTTAGACCTTATTCATCGTCGACAATTCCCAAAGTGGTTTAAGGCTCGTGTAAGGAACTTAGACCTTATTCATCGTCAACAATCATACTAAGAATACTTTTCATAACATAATTGGTACTTTTCATTGCATAGGTGATTGAATTATGTTGAACAACTAGTGATGAATCAGTTGAACAGTTGCGCCCATTAGCTCTTGATCCTGACAAAGTAGTATTGTCATGGAATGGTTATGTTGTCAATGGATCTAAGTTCCACAAGAAAAGCCTGAAAGCTCGGTTAAAAACACAAAATAGTGGTGTGGTTGTTAATGGAGATAATGGAGTCGATAGATTGAATTATTATGGAGTTATTATTGATGTTGTTGAATTGCAATATTTAGAAGGAAATCGTGTTGTTCTGTTCAAGTGTGATTGGAGAGATATCCACAGCCTTGGACGAGGTATTGAAAAGGATAGACATGGTTTTGTAAGTGTTAATTCCCAACGAAGACTTCAAACAAATGAACCATTCGTCTTAACAAGCGAACAAGCTTTCCATGTTAAAGACAATGCAAGATCGGAATGGCTAGTTGTGACAAAAGCTGCACCACGTGAATTTTATGTCGTGCCAGAACATGAAGATGAGGCAACCGTCAATGAAACAGAGGCATTCCAACCCCTAGTACTAGGAGATACATCATTTACTTGTGCACCAAGTGATGATGTTGATCATGTTGTTGTATGGAATATAACTAATTTTCCAATGGAAATAATTCCGTTGTCAAAAAATTACACCAAAAAAAAAGGAAAAGAAGATAAGAGAGTTGATGTTTGAACTATGGTAATTGAATAGCCATAAAATGTTATAATGTATTATTATTATGTTATGGCCCTAGCTCACTTTTTGTGAATTTTTCAGGTATGGCGCCGCGACCACCGAGAATTGATAGGTCGCCCCCATTCCATTCGGATGAGTCTTCCCCTAATATTGAGTCAAGTTCTTCTGGTATTTTTACTCACTCTAAACAATATAAGCTCCATTTTTTCTTATAGAAATTGTACTTAAAATTAAAAAATTTTAACATTAATAATTTCCTTTACATAGGTAGCACGAGGAATAGGAAACCACATGGACGAGTACTGGGACAGAAGGTAGCAAGTCTACCAAAAGGAACAAAACTGAGTCTGGAATTTGATGACAAACATCGGGCAATAGGAGAGCACATGCCACTATTTGCGTCTCAACAGGGAATTGTCATCTGGAACATGCAAGTTACATCTGTTGCTACTCCGTCATGGAGAAACTTTGACAAAGATGTAAATGCCAAAATGCTTGAGTCGGTATTGGTACGCATCTTATCATTATAATATATGTGTATATATATTGATCACATGTGCTACATTTGATCACATTTGCTATTTTATTTAGGAGAAGTTTGACATAGGGGATGATCTAGAAAGAAATAAGTTGTTAATGAAGGAAATGGGAAAAAAATGGAGGGACTACCGATCTGAATTGAAGAAGGACTATTACGATATACCTGAGATAGATAAGGAACGACTTCAAAATCGACCACCATTTGTAAAAGAAGAAGATTGGAAATGGTTGATAAAAGAACATTGGGGAGCGTCAAAGGTTTAGGTATGTACCTAAACCTTGAGATAATATCCTTTCATACTGTTATTATTCAACAATTTTTACATTATATATGCATACTTCATTCTTGATGAAAATAGTTTTTCAAATTCATTTTTAATAAATTAAAAAATTGTGTGATAAAAATAAAGACAGGCGTGACATACAACAAATGTTTCATCGTTCAGGCAGAAAATCCTTCGCCATAATTGACGATGAAGAGGTTAAGTACAAAATGTTTTTGATTTTGGGTTTGAATATCAACTTAGTAGAAATATAGTTACTCATTTGTGTATGTTTTCTATTGTTGCTAGATTGAAAGGACAGGAGTTCGCCCATCTCGTATTAGGATGTTTGCGCTTGCTTATACAGGCAAAGATGGATCATATTAAGATGTATTCACTCAAAGAAAGGCGGTCAGTTTTTTTCAATTTAAAATTGTTGGTATCCATTACCATTTATATTTCATATTCACTAACTAAATGTGCTTGTAAATGTAGGAAGTGATACGAAATCTTACCGTGCAACAAGAGGAGGGATTAAACTCCTTAGACATGGACGTGTACGTTGTAGGGGACATGGGGTCACGCCAACATCTGAAAACGGCACGAGTAGTCGCTTTGGATATCAAGTTGTAGAAGAAGCAAGGCGAGATATTGAGATTGCAAGGAAAAAGGCCGCGGAAGCAAAAAAAGAGTTGAAAGGCTACAAGAAAGTGGCCAGCGTTGAAATGAATAAAATGAAGGATGATATGGCCATGATGATGCAAGCATTGAGGAGACTGATTGATCAAAACAATGGTGGATTTGAGACACATTAGCGGTGAGTTTTTTAAAATGATAATAACTAGGATGTGTTTTGTATGCCATCATTGATAATAATTGTTTATTTATTTGATCCATATTTGTTGATTTTATTACTTGTTGTCTACAGGTTTGAAGTGGTTGACGATGTGCTATACTTGGATGTATATATATCTAGATGCAGAGCTCACTTATGTTGGTTTTTCTTACATGCTGGTTAAGACAGAGGATCCTATTTTGTTTCTATTTTTTTTGGATTAGTCATGTTGTTATAGAAGAATGTGGTATATGTTCTTCTTACAAACTTTCCATGGTTGAACATATTGTTATACCTATAAATATATTAAAGGGTTATGCTCCTTGTGTTGCTATTTTATTTGTTATATTTTTTGTGAAGCTTATGTTGTTGATAGGGTTGGCAATGAGTCAAAGATGAGTTCATGGCAGATTTGCATTGGCAATAAGTTTTAAATTTAATGCTATCAATGTATTTATTTTAGCTGGAATCAACATTTTTGTTGATGCGGGTTGAGCTGAAATGGCGCTTTCAGGTTGCAGGTTTTGCTGAATTCATGGCAGATTTGCAAGTTGTAGGTTAAGCTGAGTTCATGGCAGATTTGCAGGTTGATAGGGTTATGTGACTGAAATTGATTTTTTTATTTATGCAGGTTTGATAACATAACCAGCGCTTTCAAAGCGTCGCAAAAGATCTTTATCGGCGCTTTAAAGTGTCATTACAAAGATATAACTATGGCATTTGCATTCAAGGGGAATTGACATATCCATTTATTTATCGATGCTTATATAAGATATTACAGAATGTATCTTTTAACCGGCGCTTCATATAAAGCGTCGTTAATCTTTTGGCAGCACTTTATAAAATGTCGGCAATGATCAAAACGAACACATTTTTCCCTATACCGGCACTTTTGGAAGTGCCGCTTAAAACAATTTTGTTGTAGTGAGGACTTTAGGAATTCACAAAGAATTTAAATTTAAAGTTATATGCTTAACATGTTGTTTAAAAATTCTTGATTATTTTAAATACTGATAATTTTCACCACATTTTCTTATGAATACAATAACCGGGTTCAAAACACTATTTTGTAATAGTATAGGGTTTAGGAAAAGGATTTAAAAGTTTGGGGTTTATGCTAAAGATTTAAGGGTATATGAGTATAGGGTATTTGGGGCTTATGTTAAGGAATTTAAGATTTTTTTAGGGTTAGGGTTAGTTTAGGGTATAGATTAAGAATTTATGATTTTGGGTTTAGATTAGTGGTTTTATGGTTCACGGTTCTGGATTTGGGGTTATGGTTATAATTTTGGGTGTAGATTTAGGATTTTAAAATTTATGATGTATATTAATGATTTTAGTGTTTAGGGTTATGTTATAGTTTATGATGTAGATTTTAAGAGTTTAGGGTTTACATTAAGGATTTTAGGGTTTAAGGGTGAAGGATATACTTTAGGGTTTGTGGTTATATATGAAGGACTTGAACTACAACCCTGACCTCAAACCTAGACTAAACCTAAAACTTAAAACCATAAAATCCGTAACATAAACCCCAAATTATTAAATCTTTAATTTGCACCCAAGACTATTACTCTATACCGTAAACCATAAATCATGAACTTAACCCCAAAACACCCTACACTAAAACAATAACCCTTCACCCTAAACCTTAAAATCTTTAAACCCCCAAGTCAGACTTATACGCCTGGAACCTTACATGCGAACCAAGTAAGTCAAGACCACCAAGTCAGACTTACATGCCCAGAATTTTATTCTAACCAAAGCTTAGTCGATTATGACAACAACTTCTGGTACGATCTAACCCAGTCCGCTTAATTAAACGGGTGTCAACGTTTTAGAGAGTAGAAACTTAGTCAGCGGTCTGATGCTAGGTCGGGACGGCTTGGCAAGGATCATTGTTCAAACATGGACAATAGAGACAAAACTCGACAAAAGCTTTGTCGGTGATAACTGACGACGATAGTAACTAGTTTACTCGAAGCCTAGTATGCACCTAACGAATTTTGACTGCGTAGAAAGTGAGAGTCTAGTCAACATTCTCATCGACTAATTAAGATGGCTTGCCAATGATCACTGCTCGTATGCAGACAGTGATCACCGAACCCTGACCAAAGCTTAGTCAGTGGCCGCCGATGACAATGGTTTTGGTATGCTCTAAGCCTAATTCGTTGCGCGTGGATTTCGACGGCCTAGAAAATGGGATCTTAGTCAATGCTCATGTAGCCTGGCGAAGAGGACTTGCAAGGGCTCATTGGCCAACTACTAACAACGATCGTCGAACCCATGCCAATAGTTTAGTTAGAACGACTGACAAAGATAACGGATGACTTGCTACAATTCCAAGTCCTCCACGAACGGATCAAGATGCGTTGGAAAGTGTTCCTGAACTGCAGATGCCCTATTTTTGTTTTGTGAAGGGATAGCCAATATGTTTCAGAAAATATATATAGTAGAGGACTTTAAGAATTAACAAAGATTTTAAATTTAAAGTTTTATGCTTGATATGTTGTTTATAATTTCTTGATTATTTTAAATACTGATATTTTTCAAGACATTTTCCTATGAATACAATTACCAAGTTCAAAACTATTTTTTTTTTTTTAATTGTTTAGGATTTAGGATAAGGATTTAAAAGTTAGAGGTTTACGCTAAGGATTTTAGGGTATATGAGTTTAGGGTGTTTGGGGTTTAAGTTAAGGAATTTAAGGGTTTTGGGGTCAGGGTTAGTTTAGGGTATAGATTAAGAATTTATGATTTTGGGTTTAGGGTAATGGTTTTAGGGTTCACAGTTTAGAATTTGGGTTTATGGTTACAATTTTGGGTGCAGATTTAAGATTTAAAAATTTATGATGTATATTAATGATTTTAGGATTTAGGGTTATGTTATAGATTATGATGTAGATTTTGATAGTTTAGGGTTTTTATTATTGATTTTAGGGTGTATGGGTGAAGGGTATACTTTAGGATTTGTTGTTAGGGTATATATGAAGGATTTAAGGGTTTGAGGTTTACGTTAAATATTCTAGGTTTTACCCTAAACACTAAAATCTTTTACTTAAACCCCAAACTCATAAATCCTTAAGCAATACCTTGAACTATAACCCTAACCCCAAACCTAGACTAAACCTTAAACCCTAAATCCTAAAATCCTTAACATAAACCCCAAACTAGCTATTAAATCTTTAATCTACACCCTAAACTATAACCCTATACCCTATACCCTATACCATAAATCATGAACTTAAACCCAAAACACCCTAAACTAAAACCATAACCATAAACCCTAAACTATACCCTTCACCCTAAACCTTAAAATCTTTATCCTATACCAACACTTTGAAATCTGCATTATAAGTTATAACATATCGCCAAACTTTAAACCCTAAAATCTTTAGTTTGCACCCCAAACTATAACCATAACCCCAAATCCTACACCCTAAAATCATTAACATAAACCCCAAACTCTTAAATCATTAATCAACTTCATAAATTATATAACCTAACCCAAAACTCTTAATTAAACCATACACCTTAAAATCCTTGGCATAAGCCTCAAACTATTAGAAATCCTTGGCCAAAAGCCTAAACTTTTAATTACATAATTTAAACCATAAACTCAAAACCTAAGCTAAACCCTAAACTATTAAATACTTTGCATTAATCCTAAAAGCATTAGGGCATGGTTTGGTTAACCCTAAGGGGACAATGATATAGACTTCTAGCATGGATTAAAAATTAAGTAAAATATGTCAACCACAATTTTTTTTTTTGTTAATTTGACCTGAAATGTAAACTGTTAAACCCAAAATCAAACATTATAAAATCATTGACTTAAATATTAAAAAAATTAAATCCTAAAAGAAAAAAAAAGTTATTAAATCCTTGAACTAAACCCTGAATCTAATTCGTGTCGGTTCTCGTCCATTGTGCATCTTACCCCTTATAATCAACTGTGTGTTTGATAATATATTTGACAAAATTGTTCCATCAGGTCGATAAGGTGGTGGTGTTTGTTCCTGTTAGATATACATATCCCCACTGACTTGCTCATTTTTTACAAAATGTAGATCCACAACCTCTAAATTCTATTTGAACTCTCCCTAGATTATGTTTGCTACCTTATGCCTTACCCAATCGGCTTATAGTCAACACTAATCAACCATTCAATAGTAAGAAAAGAAGCAGAGATGTAGACTAAACCAAAATCAGACGAAACTAACAAACTATTTTTGTTTTCCTTTCAACTCCATAATTTGATAAATATGGGGAAAATGGTTATGCAGATTGAATCAGCTAAACTATAGAGAGATTTAATACTGAGCATAAGTCAATTTTTTTATTAAAATTGCATTCATAATAAGATACAATAATGCAATCAAAAGGCACTTCTTAGATTTAGAGACAATGTACATGTCATACTAAATTATTATATGCTTAAATTGAAGAAAATAAAAATATATAAATTAGTTTGTGTGCACTCAGCCCACCAAAATCTAGTTCCATTAAATTTCGAAGGTGCAAGTAAATATGCATGAAATATGTGAAAAAATAAGATGCAAGTAAATAAACCTATTAAACACATTAAATGAAGCCTAAATACCAAATATTTCTTAAATTCATTTCATAGTTAACCATTGAATACTTATCTTGGTGGACTGAATATATCCAACCTTTTATCGATAAATAGGTCGCGAGATTGGACAAAGAAGTTGATGAGGTGGAGCACAGTGGTGATGCTAGTGCTAAGTTTCATAATGGAAAGGAAAGTGGGTCAACGGTTGTTTTGTGGTGGTGGAATTTTATGTAATTAACATTGTTCTACTATCTACACCTACATATGATGGGGTGGGGTGGGTGTTCATAGCAGAAGAGGGTAGGAGTGATCGAAAGTTGTGGTTGCAAATAGTAACACACACACCAAGCTCAATCCATTTGTGGAGAAAAAAGTAATGGACAGCCTTTCCCGCATCTCTTGCTATTTTTGTTGCTATAAAACTTAATGGTGATTTTATCTTCACACCAAAAAACTCAATTTCATATAGCTATTGCCATCTTCATCTTATTTTTCAATTAAGGGGACTTCTTTAAAACCAGGTTCTTCTGTCAGGAGGAGACAAAATTCGAAATGCTTGTTTGAAACTCTCTTTGGAGCCCTTTCTCGACATCGTTTCAAGACTACCCATCAAACCCTTTGCGATTTCCAAGTGCGTATCCAACAAAAATATTCTAGATCGATGTATTGAAACTCAAGAGGAGAAGATGAGTCGAATAGGAAAAAGACTATTTTTTTTGCGTAATCTTTAAAATTATGGATGAAATATTCGAATTTATCAAAATTTCCCCTCGAAAAATGGAGATTTCAATTTCGCAACTTTTTTTTAGTAAAATGAAAAAATGGCGAAATCACAATCCATGGTTCCACATAAAGTCAGTACCCTCAAGTCAGATTTACACGTCTAAAATTTTACAGGCGAGTTAAGTAAGTCAGGACCCCAAAGTCAGACTTACACCCCCGAAATCTTACATGCGATCCAAGTAAGTCAGGACCACCAAGTCAGACTTACATGCCTATAATCTTATTCTAACCAATGCTTAGTCAATTTCTACCAATGACAACAACTTTTGGTACGATCTAACCTAGTTCGTTAAATTAAACCGGCGCCAACAATTTAGAGTCTAGTCTGTACATAATAGATTCTGACGGCCTAGAAATTGAGAGTCTAGTCAGCACACTCGATGCCTGATTAAGATGGCTTTCCAGTGGTCACTACTCATGCTCAGACAGTGATCACCGAACCATAGCCAAAGCTTAGTCAATGGCCACTGATGACGATCATTTTGGTCTGCTCGAAGCCTAGTTTGTTGTGCACAGATTCTGATGCCCTAGAAAGTGGGAGCTTAGTCAGTGCTCATGTAACCTGGTGAAGATGCCCGACAAGGGTTCATTGGCCAACTACAGACAATGATCGTCGAACCCCGGCCAAAAATTTAGTAAAAACAACTAACAATGATAACGACTGGCTCGTTCCAATTCCTAGTCCACAACGAATGGATCAAAATGGGTTGGAAAGTATCCCTAAACTGCGAATGCCCCATTTTTCTTTTGTGAGAGGATAGCCAATATGTTTCAGAAAATATATATATAGTAGTGGACTAAAGGAATTTACTTAGATTTTAAATTTAAAGTTATATGCTTGAAATGTTGTTTATAATTTCTTGATTAATTTTAAATACTGATATTTTTCACCACATTTTCTTATGAATACAATGAATTAAAAGTTCGGGGGTTTATGCTAAGGATTTTAGGGTATGTGAGTTTAGGGTGTTTGGGGTTTAAGTTAAAGAATTTAAGGTTTTTGGTTAGGGTTAGGGTAAGTTTTGGGTATAGATTAAGGATTTATGATTTCGGTTTTAGATTAATGATTTTAGGGTTCATGGTACAAGATTTGGGGTTAAGGTTAAAATTTTGAGTCTAGATTTAGGATTTAATAATTTGTGATGTATATTAATGATTTTAGGGTTTAGGGTTATGTTATAGTTTAGGATGTAAATTTTAAGAGTTTAGGGTTACGGGGTTTACGATGTAGATTTTAAGAGTTTAGGGTTATGTTATATATAGTTTACGATGTACATTAAGGATTTTAGGGTTTTGGGGTAAAGGGTATACTTTAGGGTTTGCGTTAGGATTATAGTTTAGTGCATATATAAAGGATTTAAGGGTTTGAGGTTTAGTTAAATATTTTAGGTTTTACCCTAAACCCTAAAATCTTTTACCTAAACCCCAAACTCATAAATCCTTAAGCTATACCATGAACTATAACCCCAAACCTAGACTAAACCTTAAACCCTAAACCCTAAAATCCTTAACATAAACCCCAAACTTTTAAATCTTTAATCTACGCCTTAAACTATAACTCTATACCCTAAATCATAAATCTTGAACTTAAACCCAAAACACCCTAAACTATAACCATAACCCCAAACCCTAAACTTACTCTTCACCCTAAGCCTTAAAATCCTTAACCTAAACCAAAACTTTGAAAATCAACATTATAAATTATAACATATCCCCAAATCCTAAACCCTAAAATAATTAACATAACCCCCAAACTCTTAAATCATTAATCAACATAATAAAGTATATAACCTAACCAAAAACTCTTAATTAAACCATACACCCTAAAATCATTAGCATAAGCCTCAAATTATTAAAAATCCTTAGCCGAAAGCATAAACTTTTAATTCCTTTGTTTAAACCATAAACTCAAAGCCTAAGCTAAACCCTAAACTATTAAATACGTTGCATTAACTCTAAAAGCATTAGAGCATGGTTTGGTTAACCAAAAGGGAAGAATGATGTAGACTTTCAACATGGATTAAAAATTAAATAAAATAAGTTCACCACAATTTTTTTTTTTTTAATAATTTGACCTGAAATGTAAAGTGTTAAACCAAAAATCCCAAATTATTAAATCCTTGACTTAAACATTAAAAACCTTAAATCCTAAAAAAATATGTATTAAATCCTTGAACTAAACCCTGAATCCAATTCGTGTCATTTCCCATCCATTGTGCAATGTACCCCTTATAATCAACTGTGAGTTTGATACTATATTTGACAAAACTGTTCCATAGGATAAATAAGGTTTTAGTGTTTTGTTCTACTTAAATATACATATCCCTACTGACTTGCTCATTTTCTTCGAAATCTAGATCCACAACCTCAAAATTTTCTTTGAACTCTCCCTAGATTATGTTTGCTACCTTATGCCTTACCCAGTCTGCTTATACTCAACCCTAATCAACCATTCAATAGTAAGAAAAGGAGTAGAGATGTAGACTTAATCAAAATTAGACAAAACAAACCAACTATTTTTAAGTTCCTTTCAACTCTAGAATTTGATAAATATGGGAAAAAATGGTTATGCAGATTGAGTCAGCTAAACTATAGAGAGATTTAATACAGAGCATAAGTCCATTTTCTATTAAAATTGCATTCATAATAAGATACAATAATGCAATCCAAAGGCACTTCTTAGATTTGGAGACAAAGTACATGCAATACTAAATTATTACACGCTTAAATTGAAGAAAATAAAACAATAATAATTAGTTTGTGTGCACTTAGCCTTCCAAAATATAGTTGCACACAAGGATTGTGATTTTGTTTTTTGATTTTATTTTGGTCTCTTAACTTTAAGAAATATTTCGAGAAATTTCTTCGATGTGTAACGAAAACGTAAAAATTTTGAGGATACATGAAACATATATAATAAATTTTGAAGGTGCAGTTTTATATCCAAATATTTCAAAAATATATGACTTAACCACTGAATACTTATCTGGGAGGACTGAATATATCCAAAAAAATTTCAATAAATCAAGGTCACAAGATCATGCAAAGAAGTCGATGAGGCGGAACACGATGGTGATGTTAATGCTAAGTTTCTTAATAGCAAAGAAAGTGGGTCTACAACAGTTTCATGGTGGTACAATTTTATGTAATTAAAACTATTCTATTATTCACACCTACATATGATGGGTGGGGTGGGTGTGCATAGCAAAAGAGGGTAGGAGTGATCAAAAGTTAGAGTGCAAATAGTAACGCGCACACCAAACTCAATCCACCCGTGGAAGAAAAAGTAATGGACAGTCTTTCTTGCATTTCATGCTTTTTTCACGTCTTTAAGACTTAATTGTGATTTTATCTTCTCACCACAAAAATCAATTTCATACAACTATTGTCATCTTCATCTTATTCTTCAATTAAGGGGACTTCTATAAAGCCACAAGAAGCTCTCTTACAAGATGAGACGAAATTGGAGAAGCTTGGTTGAAACTCTCTTTGAAGCTCTTTTTCGACATCATTTCAAGACCACCCACCAAACCCTTTGCGATTTCCAAGTGCGTATGAAAGACGGAGATTCTAGATCGATGCATTGAAACTCGAGAGGAGGATATATCGAGGAGGATGAGAAGATGCGTTGAAGAGGAAAAATACTAGTTTGTTTGTGAAATCCTCAAATTTGAGGATGAAATATTCGAATTTATCAAAATTTCCCATCGAAAAAGTGGAGATTTCAATTTCGCAACTTTTATTTTTGTAAAGTGAATAAAATCACGAAATCTCGCTGGTTCTACATAAAGCTAGTACCCTCAAATCAGAATTACATGCCCAAAATCTTATAGGCGAGTTAAGTAAGTTAGGACCCCCAAGACAGACTTACACGCCCGAAATCTTACATGCAAGCCAAGTAAATCAAGACCACCAAGTTAGACTTACATGCTCAGAATTTTATTCTAACCAAAGCTTAGTCGATTTCTACCTATGACAACAACTTCTGGTACGATCTAACCTAGTTCTTTAAATTAAACGAGTGTCAACGATTTATAGAATGGCAGGTTAGTTAGCACTCTGATGCTAGATCGAGATGGCTTGCCTAGGATCATTATCCAAACATGGATAATAATGACCGAACTCGTCCAAAGCTTAGTTGGTGATGATTGACGACGATAGCTTTTGTTCTGCTCGAAGCTTAATCCGCAGATAATGGATTATGATGACCTAAAAAGTGAGAGTCTAGTTAGCGCTGACGATGCTTGATTAAGATGGCTTGCCAAGGGTTTATTGATCGTACGCAGATAGTGATAACGGAACCCTGACCAAAGCATAGTTAGTGGCCACTGATGACGATGGTTTTGGTCTGCTCAAAGCCTAATTCACTGCGTGCGGATTTCGACGACCTTGAATGTGGGAGCTTAGTCAGTGCTCGTGTAGCCTGATGATGTAGATTTTAAGAGTTTTAGGTATACATTAAGGACTTTAGGGTTTATGGGGTGAATGGTATACTTTAGGGTTTGCGGTTTGGGATATAGTTTAGGGTATATATGAAGGATTTAAGGGTTTGATGTATATGTTAAATATTATAGGTTTTACCCTAAACCCTAAAATCTTTTGCCTGAACCCCAAACTCATAAATCCATTAGCTATACCTTGAACTATATCCCTAACCCCAAACCTATACTAAACCTTAAACCCTAAACCCTAAAATCCTTAACATAAACCCCAAACTATTAAATCTTTAAACTATACTTTAAACTATAACCCTATACCCTAAACCTTAAATCATGAACTTAAAAGCAAAACACCCTAAACTAAAACCATAACCCCAACCCTAAACTATACCTTTCACCATAAACCTTAAAATTATTAACCTTAAATCCTTGACTTGAACATTAAAAACCTTAAATCTTAAAAAAAATTATTAAATCCTTGAACTAAACCCTGATTCTAATTTGTTTCAATTCTCATCCACCGTGCAACTTACCCCTTATAATAATCTGTGAGTTTGATAGTATATTTGAAAAAATTGTTCCATCGGATAGATAAGGTGGTGGTGTTTTGTTCTTTTTAGATATACATATCCCCACTGACTTGCTCATCTTCTTCTAAATCTAGATCCACAACCTCTAAATTTTCTTTGAACTCTCCCTAGATTAAGTTTACTACCTTATGCCTTACCCAATCTTCTTATACTCAACCCTAATTCAATAGTAAGAAAAGGAGCAGAGATGTAGACTAAACCAAAATCATACCAAACTAACCTACTATTTGTATTTTATATTCAACTCCAAAATTTGATATATATGGGAAAATAATGATTATGCAGATTGAGTCAGCTAAACTATAGAGAGATTTAATACATATCATAAGTCCATTTTCTATTAAAATTGCATTCATTATAAGATACAATAATGCAATCTAAAGGCACTTCTTAAATTTGGAGACAAAGTTCATGCAATACTAAATTATTACATCCTTAAATTGAAGGAAATAAAATAATAAAAATTAGTTTGTGTGCACTGAGCCCTCCAAAATGCAGATCAAACAATGATTGTGACTTGGTTTTTTTTATCTAATTTCGGTCTCCTAATTTTTTCGATGTGTAAAGAAAAACGTAAAAATTTCGAGGATACATGGAACATATATAATAAATTTCAAAGGTGCAAGTAAATAAACCTATTAATTCATGACAAGTAAACAAATTTTGAGGATACATGAAACATATTTAATAAAATTTGAAGGTGCAAGTAAATATGTGAAAAAATAAGATGCAAGTAAATAAACCTATTAAATACATTAAATGAAGTCTAAATACCAAATATTTCTTAAATTCATGATATAGTTAATCATTGATTACTTATCTGGGTGGACTGAATATATCCAAACATTTTTTGATAAATCATGGCCGAGAGATCGGTCAAAGAAGCTGATGTGGCGGAGCACACTGGAGATGCTAGTGCCATGTTTCATCATGGAAAGGAAAGTGGGTCAACAGGAGTTTCGTGGTGGTGGAATTTTATGTAATTAACACTCTTTTCCTATTTACACCTACATATGATGGGTGAGGTAAGTGTGCATAGCATAAGACAATAGGAGTGATCAAAAGTTGGCCTGTAAATAGTAACACACACACGAAACTCAATCCAGTTGTGGAGGAAAGAGTAATGGGCCACTTTTCACGCATCTCTTACTTTTTTTCGCTGCTATAAGACTAAATGGTGATTTTATCATCTCACCACAAAACTCAATTTCATACAGCTATTGCCATCTTCATCTTATTTTTCAAATAAGGGGACTTCTTTAAAGCTTACAAGAAGTTCTTCTGACAGGATGATATTAAATTCGAGAAGCTTGATTGAAACTCTCCTTGGAGCTCTTCCTCGGCATCATTCAAGACTACCCATCAAACCCTTCGCGGTTTCCATGTGCGTATGCAAGACATAGATTCTAGATCAATGCATTGAAACTCGAAAGGAGGATGTATCGAGGAAGATAAGAAGATGCGTCGAAGAGGAAAAAGACTAGTTTTTTCTCGAAATCCTCAAAATGATAGATGAAATATTGAAATTTATCAAAATTTCCCGTCGAAAAAGTGGAGATTTCAATTCCGCAACTTTTCTTTTAGTAAAGTGAAAAAAATTGTGATATCTCACGAAACCACGATCCACAGTTCCACATAAAGTCAGTACCTTCAAGTCAAACTTACACGCCCGAAATCTTAAAAGCGAGTTAAGTAAGTCAGGACCCCCAATTATGATTTACACACCTGAAATCTTATATGGGACCCAAGTAAGTCAGGATAACCAAATCAGGCTTACATGCCCGTAATCTTATTCTTACCAAAGCTTAGTCGATTTCTACCTATGACTACAACTTTTAGTACGTTCTAACCCAGTCCGTTAAATTAAATGGGTGTCAACGATATAGAGAGTGGCAGCTTAGTTAGCGCTCTGATGCTAGATCGAGACGATTTGCCAGGGATCATTGCTTAATCATAGACAATAGAGACCAAACTCGACAAAAGCTTAGTCTGTGATTTTAGGGTTTAGGGTATACATTAAGGATTTTAGGGTTTAGGGTATACTTTAGACCTTGCGGTTAGGGTTATAGTTTAGGGTATATATAAAGGATTTACGGGTTTGAGGTTTATGTTAAATATTTTAGGTTTTACCCTAAACCCTAAAATATTTTACCTAAACCCAAAACAAAAATCCTTAAGCTATACCTTGAATTATACTCTAACCCCAAACCTAGACTAAACCTTAAACCTTAAACCCTAAACCCTAAAATCCATAACATAAACCACATATTATTAAATCTTTAATATGCACCCTAAAATATAAACATATATACCCTAAACCATAAATCATGAACTTAAACCCAAAACACCCTAAACTTAAACCATAACCCCAAATCCTAAACAATACCCTGCACCCTAAACCTTAAAATCCTTAACCTATACCCCAAACTTTTAAAATCTACTTTATAAATTATAACATATCCCCTAACCCTATACCCTAAAATCCTTAGTATGCCCCCAAAACTAAAACCATAACCCCAAATCTTAAACCATAAAATCATTAACATATACCCCAAACTCTTAAATCATTAATCAACATCATAAATTATATTACCTAACCCAAAACTCTTAATTAAACCATACACTCTAATATCCTTAGCATAAGCCTCAAACTATTAAAAATCCTTAGCCAAAAGCGTAAACTTTTAATTCCTTAATTTAAACCATAAACTCAAAACCTAAGCTAAACCCTAAACTATTAAATATTTTGCATTAACCCTAAAAGCATTACGACATGGTTTGGTTAACCCTAAGGGGACAATGATGTAATCATGGATTAAAAATTAAATAATATAAGTCAACCCCAAATTTTTTTTAATTTGACCTGAAATGTAATCTGCTAAACCCAAATTCCAAAATTATTTAATCCTTGACTTAAACATCAAAATCTTTAAATCCAAAAAAAATATTATTATTAAATCCTTGAACTAAACCCTGAATCAAATTCATGTCAGTTCCCGTCTATTGTGCAACTAACCCATATAATCAACTCTAAGTATGATAGTATATTTGACAAAATTGTTCCATCGGATAGATAAGGTGGTGGTGTTTCGTTCTTCTTAGATATACATATCCCCACTGACTTATCATTTTCTTCTAATCTAGATCCACAACCTCTAAATTTGCTTTGAACTCTCTCTAGATTATGTTTGCTACTTTAAACCTTACCCAATCGGCTTATACTCAACCATAATAAAAAAAATTCAACAGTAAGAAAAGGAGCAGAGATGTAGACTAAACGAAAATCAGACAAAACTAACCAACTATTTTTATTTTCCTTTCAACTCTAGAATTTGATAAATATGGGAAAAAATGGTTATACAAATTGAATCAGCTAAACTATAGAGAGATTTCTTACTGAGCATAAGTTCATTTTCTATTAAAATTGCATTCATAGTAAGATACAATAATCCAATCTAAAGGCACTTCTTAGATTTGGAGACAATGTACATGTCATACTAAATTATTACATGCTTAAATTGAAGAAATAAAATAATATAAATTAGTTTGTGTGCACTAAGCTATCTAAAATGCAGCTCCACACAAGGATTGTTATTTTGTTTTTTGATTTAATTTCGGTCTCCTAAATATACATGAAATATGTCAAAAAATAAGTTGCAAGTAAATAAACCTATTAAACACATTAAATGGAGCGTAAATCAAATATTTATTAAATTCATGACATAATTAACAATTGAATACTTATCTGGGTGGACTGAATATATCCAAACATTTTTCAATAGGTAAAGGTCTTGAGATCAGGCAAAGAAGTCGATGAGGTGGAGCAGGGTAGTGATGCTAATGTTAAGTTTCATCATGAAAAGGAAAGTGGGTCAACGAGAGTTTTGTGGTGGTGTAATTTTATGTAATTAACACTCTTCTACTATCTACACCTACATATGATGGGGTGGGGTGGGTGTGCATAACAGAAGAGGGTAGGAGTGATCAAAAGTTGTGGGGCAAATAGTAACACACACACCCTATTCAATCCATTTGTGGAGAAAGGAGTAATGGACAGTCTTTCACGCATCTCTTGCTTTTTTTTTACAGCTATAATTCTTAATGGTGATTTTATCTTCTCACCACAAAACTCAATTTCATACAGCTATTGTTGTCTTTATCTTATTCTTCAATTAAGGGGAGTTCTTTAAATCCTACAAGAAGTTCTTCAGACAGGAGGAGACGAAATTCGAGAAGCTTGGTTGAAACTCTCCTTGGAGCTCTTTCATGACATCATTTGAAGACTACCCATCAAACCCTTTACGGTTTCCAAGTGCGTATGCAAAATAGAGATTCTATATCAATGCATTGAAACTTGAGTGGAGGATGTATCAACGAGGAGGATAAGATGCATCGAAGAGGAAAAAGACTAGCTTTTTCGCGAAATACTTAAAACTAGGGATGAAATATTCAAATTTATCAAAATTTTCCCTCGAAAAAGTCAATATTTCTATTTCGCAACTTTTCTTTTCATAAAGTGAAAAGAAATCTCGAAATCTCACGAAATCACAATCCGTGGTTCCACATAACGGTAGTACCCTCAAGTAAGACTTACACCTCTAAAATCTTACAGGTGAGTTAAGTAAGTCAGGACCCCCAAGTCAGACTTACATGTCCGAAATCTTACATGCAATCCAAGTAAGTCAGGACCACCGAGTCAGACTTACATGCCTAGTATCTTATTCTAACCAAAACTTAGTTGATTTCTACCTATGACAACAACTTTTGGTACGATCTAACCCAGTTCAATAAATTAAATGAGTGTCAACAATTTAGAGAGTGGCAGTTTAGTCAGCGCTCTAATGCTAAATCGAGATGGCTTTCCAGGGATCATTGTCCAAACATGGACAATAGAGACCAAACCCAACCAAAGCTTAGTCAGTGATGACCGACGGCGATAGCTTCTGGTATACTCGAAGCCTAGTTTGCACATAACGGATTCTGATGGCCTAGAAATTGGAAGTCTAGTCAGCGCACTCGATGCCTGATTAAGATGTCTTGGCAGGTCGTGCTCGAGCGTAGACTGTGAATGTTGAACCCCGATTAAAGCTTAGTTAGTGGTCGTTGATGACGATTGTTTTGGTCTGCTTGAAGCCTAGCTCGTTGCGCTCGGATTTTGACGCCCTAGAATGTGGGAGCTTAGTCGGTGCTCATGTAGCATGGTGAAGACAGCTTGAAATGGTTAATTTTCCAATTACAGACAATGATCGTCGAACGCCCGCCAAAAGTTTAGTCATAACGACTATCAATGATAACGGCTAGTTCACTCCAATTCCTAGTCCGCCATGAACGTATCATGATGGGTTGGAAAGTGTTCTTGAACTGCCAATGCCCCATTTTTTTTTGTGAAAGGATAGCCAATATGTTTTGAAAAATAAATATAGTGGAGGATTTTCAAAATTTACAAAGATTTTAAATTTAAAGTTATATGCTTGACATGTTGTTTATAATTTCTTGAATAATTTTGAATACTGATATTTTTACCACATTTTCTTATGAATACAATGATCGGGTTCAAAACTCTCATTTTTAATAGTTTAGTCAAAACGATTGACAATGACAACTGTTGGCTCGTTCCAATTCCTAATCCGCCACGAACGAGTCAAAATGGGTTGGAAAGTGTCCCTGACTTCCGAATGCCCCATTTTTATTTTGCGAGAGGATAACCAATATGTTTCGGAAAATATATATAGTAGAGGACTAGAGGAATTTACTTAGATTTTAAATTTAAAGTTATATGTTTGACATGTTGTTTATAATTTCTTGATTAATTTTAAAAACTGATATTTTTCACCACATCTTCTTATGAATACAATGACCGCGGTTCAAAACTATTTTTTTTAATAGTTGAGGGTTTAGGATAAGGATTTAAAAGTTTGGGTTTATCCTATGGATTTTAGGGTATGTGAGTTTAGGGTGTTTGGAGTTTAAGTTAAGGAATTTAAGGTTTTTGTTTAGCGTTCACTACACCAAAAGGCCATTTTAGCTACAGGGAGGTGGCCACGGCTTTAAACCGTTGGTTTATTTGCCACCGCTAAAAACCGTGGCTATAACGGCCAATGGTTTAAAACCACAACTAATAAAATAAAACTGTTTACCCCAAAAAAAGTTGCAACGGTTTAAAACCGTGGCTATATCTTACCATGGTTTAAAACAATGGCTATATCTGCCCACGGTTTAAAACCGTGGCTATATATGCCAATGGTTTAAAATCGTATCTATAGAAATAACTTTCGCGGTTTAATTGGAGGGAGAAGTTTCACGCTTTGGCAAACAAAATTGGGGAAAAACACAGTGGATAGGAGACTGAGCTTTGGCGAAACAATTTGGGGGAAAAACAAACAGTGGAGAGGAGAGCAGTTACAGTGGAGAGGAGGGCGGAGTTTTATGCTTTGGTGAGGAGGAGAGATCGAGGAGCAGAGGAGAGATCGACGAGCTTGAAAATCAGAGTCAGAGAGAGCTTGAAAATTTCACGATTTGGTTTCGCCTCCTTCCATTTTCATTTTAGGGTTCCTTAGAAAATCAGAGTCAAAGGGTTCATTTTAGGGTTTCTGAATCTAGATTTTTTTATTTAGAGGTTTTGAATCTCTAGGGTTTGAATTGAAATATGCCATCCTGTTTGTTTTTGATTTTTTTTGGACAAGTCTATTGTTTAGAACAAGTAGAGGTTGCACACTGTGTGGCTATTACATACAAAAGATACTTGCATCGTTTTAGTTGTTGCATAATTCTTCAAAAATATTAGCAGTTTTCTTTGTTAATGTATGGTTTGATTGACAAAGTTGATGTGCGTGGTCCTGTTGATTTCCCCCCCTTATTGTTGCTTGGAGTTGGAACATGGTTGCAATAATGTATCGTAGCTTGAATGGGAATTTTGTTAATAACCTCCATTTGGTGATCATTGCTTTGTATAGATAATGGAATTTGGATGGAATTTGGATGGAATTGGTATGAATGTGCAATATAACAAGCACTCATGGTGTAAAATTAGTGAGATCTGAAAACATTTCAATCACCATTTAGAGCATACTAGAAGTGTATCTCTCAAGTTATGCATATTCAGGTTGGGTTCATATACAAAATGAAGCATGAAGTATGAATGTAAAATGTCTTGAATGTTTGCCTGAAGATGAGAATAGTCAAATTGTTGTAATGTAGCACAGTTTTTTGAAGCATATCGATTGTTGGCATGTAAAAGGAAAGTGGATGAAAGCATCCAATACTTTCAGATATAACTTGTGAATAGTTGTTTGTGTAGACCTACATAATTTTGTAATGTCATTATTTAAGAAAGAGACTTGTGCCAAGATGTCCATACAAGTGTTCTGATAAGATGACATTTCCTCAGTTTTTAGTTTCTCAAATTTGTAAATATATTATTTATTTGTTTCTGCATAGTTAAGGGATATTTGGGTTGGAGGAGAGAGAGTTTGGTAAAGAGGATGTAATGTCGTGTTAGTTTTGTTCTTATTCCTTATCAGCTAAAATTGGGTTCCTTAATAATATTTGGGTTCATTGAAGAATTTCTGTCATTTTTGTTGTTGTTGTAGACGTGCAGTTGTTGTCATTGAGCTTTCGTATTTCAATCAAGAAGCCTCAACTCAAAGAGAAAACACGTTTTGATTTTAATACCTAACTAATAAGACATGTAATGGTTTACTGGCTAGGAAAAATATATGGTGACTAAGCTAAAGAGGAAAGATAGATGGTGACTAAGCTAAAGTGAACAACTAGAATCATCTTGGATGCATAACCTGAAACTTGTGCATACCGTTTTAACTAGAGATGAAAGAAAGGATGGATGAGCATGCAAGAAAAAACTCGTCAAAAGTAATCTCTAATACTTTATGTGCTAGAACCTGCTGCTTATGTCCATGCTTCCTAAGGATGATGCAGATGAACCTATTTATAATATCTGTTTTTGTATGTTTGTTTTCGTTATAATCTCTGTTACCTATTTATAATCTCTATTACTCTCTGTTTTTGGTATGTTCTTTTTTTTTTCGTGATGTATTTTTGTTTTTGTATGATCTCTGTTACCTATTTATAATCTCTGTTACTCTCAAATATATGTATGTTTGTTTTTGTGATGTTCTATTACCTATTTATAATCTCTGTTTTTTTCATACTGGTTTTTGTTTTCGCCGTGAGATTGTTCATGATCTAATCAGTATTGCATCTTAGTCAGTATTGCACTTTTTCTCACAAACTGCATCCTTCTCCTCATAAAAAGAATCTGAAAACATCCCTAGTGCTTTGAATTTAGCTATGGATCTAATAGAGAAAACAAAAGGCCTTAGATCTAAGAGATGGGTATTTGGTTTGCAGAGCAAACTTCTTCAAGGTAGAAATTAAGGTGTGCTCCTACTTTGTCCACCTTTTTTGTTTCTTCTTTATTCTTGGCATTAAGCACTGTAATATGATTGTCGCAGTTATCTACCGCTGGTGGTAGGCTTGTCATCTCAAGTGATGGTGTTTGGGATGCTTTGTCTTCAAAAGCAGTTCTTAACTGTTGCAGAGGGATGCCACCAGATGTTGCCGCTGTTCAAATTGTGAAAGTACATCAAATTCCTTGTATAATTTTTGTATCTTCTGATTTTCTTATAGCATTTTAAGTATTCTTCTGTAGAGTCATGTACACATCGTGGAAATTTAATTCATTTTATGATATATAGATAATGAATACACTTGTTTTCTTTCCGTTTTAGCATGACATTGTATATTCTGTGATCTGTATATCCTGCTTTGGGGAATTCAACCACTTTTGTGGCCATATCAACTTGGATTTCTTACTTTGACACCTGCAGACATTGTTTCTGATCTAAGAAGAATGGGATTTTGAATATTGATAATCTTTCTCTCAACATTAATATTTCTTCCTTGACTAAAACAGGGGTATGGGATTTATTTCATTCTTAAACTTTTATTTAGTTTTTCCCCCATAATAGAGGGTATATATTTGTTAACGTTGTTTTTTTTCTTCTTCCTATTTTTCTCTCCATCTATTTAGTGTAGCACTGATGATTTTCTCAAAGCATATGTAGCAAAGATCATTTGAAGCATTTTTTTTTCTCAAAACATATCTAGCAGACACAAACCTGGACTCTTTGTCTTCAACTTACGTCGCCCAACTTTTGGAGCAAGCTCTTAGATGCCCTTCTGATGGTCTTCGGAAAGGACAGGTAAATATTATCCATCTGTCAACAAGAAAGCATACTATTTAAGTTCTTGCAGTGTTGTTTGATTTTGTGTTTGTTGTTCTGCAGGCATTAAACAATCTAGGAAGTGTCTATGTAGACTGTGATAAGCGGGATCAAGCGGCAGACTGCTATATGAATGCCCTTAACATTAGGCACACCAGAGCACATCAGGGACTAGCACGTGTTTTCTATCTCAAGAGTAATAGAAAAGTTACTTATGATGAGATGACTAGACTGATAGAGAAAACACGAAACAATGCATCAGCCTATGAGAAATGTTCAGAGTATTGTGAGCGCCAAATGGCAAGAAGTGACCCCTGTATGGCAACTAAATTAGATCCACTAAGAACTTACCCTTACAGATACAGAGCGGCAGGTAAGCTCAATGCTTCTTCATTTTTATTGTGTTCTGCACAACTTGATTTAATTGGAAGTGTTTCCTATCTTTTCCTATCTGATTACTAGATGTCCATCCTCTTAAGCCTGGTTTTGACGTCTCTTAAAGTTCTTGAATAAAGTCTTGCATATGTTTTATAAGATAGGAATCACTAGGCTCTAATTCCACTACACCAAAATGGCCATTTAGCTACGCCGAGCTGCCACGGTTTTACACCGTTGGCACATTTGCCACGGCCAATAACCGTAGCTATACGTACCAACGGCTTAAAACCGTGGCTAATAAACACCCTGGCCACGGTTTAAAACCGTTGGTATATTTGGCACGGCTAAAAACCGTGACTAATATTAGCAACGGCTACAGTCCGTGGGAAGTATTCGCAACGGCTCAAAACCGTTGCAAAAAATAATTTAGCAACGGTTATGTACCGTGGCTAATCATAGCAACGGCTCAAAACCGTTGCAACAAAAAAATTTAGCAACGGTTTTAAACCGTGGCTATAGCTAGCAACGGCTAGAAACCGTTGCTAAAACAAATTTAGCAACGGTTTTAAACCGTGGCTAAACCTGCCAACGGTTTGAAACCGTAGCAAAAAATTTTTAACTTCACGCTTTGGCCAAAATGGTTTCGCGCTTTGGAGGGAGATTTTCGCGCTTTGGCGAAAAAACTTGATGAAAATCAGATTCTCGAAAAACGAAGAAGGACGAAAGAAGGAGAAGCAGGGAAGAAGAAGAAGAAGGACGAAACATGGAAGAGGACGAAAGAAGGAGAAGCAGGGAAGAAGAAGAAGAAGGACGAAACATGGAAGAGGACGAAAGAAGGAGAAGCAGGGAAGAAGAAGAAGAAGGACGAAACATGGAGAGGACGATAGAAGAAGAAGCAGGGACGAAACAGACTCTCGAAGCAGGGAAGAAGAAGGACGAATGAAGGAGAGGACGATAGAAGAAGAAGAAGAAGAGAAGGTAAGATCTCCTTCTTCTTCTTTAGATCTCCTTATTCGATCTCTTTGTTGACCTCTTTTCTTATTTTTTTTCTTCTTTCAGCAAAGCAAACCCTAGAACTCACTTTCTTCTTTTCTCCAGCTCGATTTCTGAAGAGGAGAAGAAGAAGATTTCGCCAAATGGATCAATTTCCCCCGAATGGATCAATTTCTCCGCTCCCGAAGAAGATTGTTGATGATGAAGCCTGGTTTTACACCCCCATTGAAGGTTTTACTTTGAATCTCAATCGATTAGGGAGAAAGTTTAAATTGGGTTTTTTGCTTGATAAAAATCGGATTGTTATTGTTTGGTTTTGTCATCAGTGAAGAAACTTCACTATTGTCTATAAGTTATTTAGATGTTAAAATTGATAAGGAATGATCTGTGTTTTGTATTTCAGGTTAGGTTTTCTCTGCACATACAGAACTTTCCATGTGAATCATCATCCAAAGTGTGCTTCAACACCTGACATGCTTTCAGTATTTCTCTACCACTTACGTCAGGTATTCACTTTTTAGTGTCATAACCTTCTTGTTTAGTGCTTATATCCTTGATATATTTAGATAACAATGACTACCAAGCATCATTAACAATGACTATCAATGAACTCTCATCTTCTTTAATTCAACTTGCTTTGAAGATTTAGAGGAAAACCCTCTACTTCGAGTAGGAAAGATCATTAACAGCGAGAATTACTAACATTGAGAATAAATATGTGAAATCTATCCCTTATGAAAGAGTTTGAACGATATTGAACAAGTTGACTTGAACACGAGTTGTTTGATAAAATGCTGTGTATTCAACATTGAAGCAAAGGCAAAAATGAAGTCTCATCAGATGCCTGAGCAAGTTATAATTGCATCCTGTTTACTTTTCCATCATAAAAGTATCTTAGTTTTTTTGTTGGAATAAGGCTAATTTTTGCTTATTTGTTGTCATTCGTCCAGGTTGTCTTTTGGAAATGGATTACCCCAAAGACGTTGGGTTTGGTGACTCAAACGGCAGTATATCATTGGTCAATTGAAGGTAGATATTTGGTTGCCTTTTGATAGCCAAGTTTTTTTTCTTAGTTTGTTTTGTTTGCAAATTCTGAATTGAATTCTGTCATGATATATGTTTGCATGGTGTTTATCCAGGCGAATCACAACCTGCTAAGATATTCGAAAGAACAGCTAATTTGGCGAATAATCAAATTATCAACTACCGATGTGATCCAACAGAGAAGTGGTTAGTCTTGATTGGAATTGCTCCTGGCTCAGCTGAGTGCTGAGGGCTGCGTGGCTGCGTGAGTGGCTTCCTTAGGTATGTGGCTTCCTTAAGTGGCCTTACATAAACTTCTTACATTTTTTTAAATGCCTTTATTACAATCCATTCTTATGTTTGGCAATGGACTGAATCTGTTCAAGGGTCATTAGAATTCTCGTGTGTTAATTCATTTGTGGTATTAGGGTATAAAGTCATTTTTAGCGGAAATAATAGATTAACATGGAAATGAAAACCCAAGGATCCAAGAATATTGGAATTGCCAATAGCTAGCTATTTCATCAATGATATATTGCTTCCTTGTGCCATGCAACAAGAACATTGACATGTTAGTGTCAACCCTCTTTCAACACTGAATGTAAAAAATTATTTTAAGAAATGTTGAAACTTACCGGAAAACCTTTGCAACAATTATTTATTAATATATATATCAGGTGGGTGTACACATAGGGTTAGGTACCTAATCAGTGTTACTGCCTTTCCACTTTTAATGTCTTTGAAATGGTTCTATTTTAGTAAACTTATCCATCAGTAGCTCTTCGCATGGTTTGGACTGTGGATTATAATTTGATTACATTATTATATTACATTTTGTTACAAATTACTAAGCTCGTTTATAAGGAATTCAAGCACCTAAGGAAAAACCTGAATGAGACTAGTAGTCTAGTATGACTAATGTGCTTCTTGATTTTGTTAAGGTCCAAGCTACTGTTCAAGAAACCTTGGACAAACATGAGCTTACTAAACCTCTTGCAACCAAGGAGCTGGTTTGGTTTGTGGTATGTATTCTCAATCCTTTCATGCAACCAAGATATATTGCTTCTCTTTAAAATGTAGAGTTCAGAATATTTTTCGCAGATTGTTGATTATTAAAATTTTTTTTCTCTATTTTGTTCAACAGGACAACTTGTCATTTCCTCTTCTTTCTCCTGACTGGAATGCAGACGAAGAAATTCTACTCTTGGAGGTATTGTACTTGTACCAAGATAACCTTATATGAACTACTTGCACTTATTATTTCCAAATTTTTGTTCTACTCTATTAATAGGGGATTGAAATGTATGGACTGGAGAATTGGGCAGAAGTGGCAGAGCATGTGGGCACAAAGAGTTGTGCTGAGTGCATTCTGCACTACAGAAGAGCCTACCTAGAATCCCCACAGTTCCCTCTTCCGGTATGATATTTTTATTTTCTGTAAGTATGTAAACAAACCATGACTTGAAATTAACATGCCATTTATTTCTTATTATTTGTATACCTTTTAGGACATGACTAGTGTTACGGGGAAGAACAGAAGTGAGCTTCTTGCGATGGCTAAAGAACAAGATAAGAGCAAGAAAGGTTAGACTTCTTTGTATTCAGTACATTCACTACTTAGGTATTTTGTGGATGAGGTTAAGGATAAGAGTGCAAAAGATATTGACGTAAGTGCTTGGCAGCATGAATATATCAGTGACCTTCATGAACAGGAGAATGGGTATGTAGTACCTTTAATTGTATGCCATATTCTTGGGAAGTTATTACTGAACAGAAGTTATTAGAATAGTAGTGTTAAATGTTAAAAATACTGGCGGTGATGATAATAGATGTGACTGGTAATAATAACTGCAAAGTAGCTTGTCAGGATGGTGAAACATGTATCTGAGGTTTTAGAAAATCCTTATAAGGTGTTTCCACATTTCTGTTATGTTAATGACCAGCGAATGCTTGAAAGCTCTAGCTTTCAAGGAGTGAAAGCCAATTACTTTATTAGGATCCTTCTCATTCTGACAACGCTGTCCCAATGGTAGGTCAACCTCTATCCAAGAAGTTGTATTCACCTACTACCATGCCGTCCATTATAAAATATCAACCTCTAGATCGCAGTTGGATGTCATCTATATGAGCAGCCTCACAAGCATGTGTAAGTGAGTAAACATATTTTGAGTCTTACTGAAGGAAACATACATCCCTCTTTCACTTAAAGCCACTTGTAAGTGAGTAAACATATTTTGAGTCAAGGTTTAAAGTTTTGTTTTCAAATGATGTGAAATTGATTTTCTGGTCTGCCTCACCCTACTGCATCATGAATGTTGTCTCCACTGTTATCTGTTCCTTGTATATCTATTTCTGCCAGGCTGTTCCGTATGCATTTTATCTTCCCTCGACTACCTATAATCAGATCATGTCATGTGAATAAGACACAAGTATTTATTTTTTCAAGCAGCACGTGTTTTTTGGTTCCATGGTATTTTACATAAGAAGAGTATAAGATTGTTTTCTAGAAAGGCAGCTCCTCATGCCTTTCTGTTACCTGGTTTTAACTTCAGTTCTTGCTCCATTAAGGTATGCATAGTTTCTAGAGGGTCTCTCGAGTCCAAAAGAGTATATGATGGGCTATTGTTTGTCAAGAATATTCTTCTCCTTACTGAGATGATTACTGACTTGTCTAATGTGCTAAACACCTTTTCTGCTTTAGAGGGAAGCAACCAATTTCTTACTGTTTAGCTATCAGTACCCTATCCTAGCTTCATTATTTCTTATGCTATTTTCTTATCCTTTGTTACTTCTATTTTTATTTCCACAATTATTCTCTATGAATGGTTTCTATATCAACAAGCCAGTTGAGTGAAGTTCTCCTCATGTGTATATATTACTCTGTTCTTAATCGACGCAATATTATTCATAAAAGATTCCCCAATTTATTTCCCTCTACACTGTTTTATCATATACGTAAAGTGGCTTGAAAACATCTCAGCTCCCAAACCAATTCAATAAAGCAAGTACGGGATAGTTTCTACTTTTGCATAAACTTGCTTTTGGGAGCGAAAGATGTTGAAAGAGTATAATAGAGAAAATCATGGAACAGTTGAGTAATGCGTGCTAATGGAATAACCACATTATTTCTTAAATTACCAAATTACCCAATGTAAGTGTTGCTACTTAAATTTCTTGGGGTTTCTAATGAATAATCAGAATTGGTTGAACGTGAATCTACCCCTACTAGCCTAGTTATAAGCAGAGATGAAGAAAACCCTCCAACCCAGATATACTAAGTCAGGTTTGCACTGCTTTTATTTATTTATTATGTATTTGGCTTTAAAAAAATTTATCCATAATAAAGGTACAAAAAATTAAAAGAGATTGGAATGAGAGTGGGGAAACATTCCCCACCTTGAGGTTGAAGATGACCATTTAGATAACCAATAGGATAGACATCATTGCAAAATTCCTGTTCTTCATTTTCTCCCTTATCACTTTTGGAAAATTTTCTCGAGAAATATTTCCTTTGAACCAAACACACCCCGAGTTCCTATTATCTTTTAATGCTTTGCCTTTTGATTTTCTTTGCAAAGGCAATTTCAATGTACCTCTAGTAGCTTGAAAAAGTGTTCTAGTTGTCTGCCTGCAGTGTTTAGGTACATTTTATAGATGACACATGCTTGTGAGGCTGCTCATATTTCATGCTAAACAGTCAAAGGTACTTGTCAAATTTTAATAATAACTTTCGATTAGGAAGAAGGAATCTGATGTACTGATAATTGCCTTTTCTATGTTCGTTTAACGTATTGTGTTGACCATAATGACAAGTACTGTGATTCCCATGTTCACTAGAGTTCTTTGGTGTTGATGTCTTTGTTGCTCGTGTTACTTATTATCTGGAATCTGAAAATTACTTTTGATCTTAAACAGGTCTGATTGTGGTATGTTCATGATCAAGTACAGTGACTTTTACAGCAGAGGTTTGAGGCTCATTTTTAAGCAGGTAGCTATGAATTTAAAAAGTGTAGTTTCCAGCTTTATTCATTTATTTACGTTGTTCCTTGCATTATTTAAAAGGACAAATGCAATAGTATGTTGCCCACAAGTAGTAGAGTTTTCGGCTGATTTTTTTTAATATGATGGTTTCTCCACAATGAAGATCATCCCACAAGTAGGAAAAAGTGTAGTTTCCAGATTTTTTTTTAATATGATGGTTTCTAACAAACTCATCAAGTTGCGATAGGGAATTAGTTTTGATATCTTTTAACAAGTCTAGCTTTTGAGGAAAAATATTGGCTAGTTAATGTTTTTTTTTACTATTGCATATTTTTTTCCACTCAAGTGTGAAATGAATACTATACTTTCTGGTAACAATACCTTTAGCTGTTGGTAATTAGAATAATTTCAGGAAATGTTACTCATCAAAAGAGAGATCCTAGATTTTCAAGTGTTTCTTTTGTTATTATTTGGCAGCAATGATTGGCAGAGGTGGGTGCTGGAACGGGGTGCTGGCAGGGCACTCTGCTGTAAAACAGAGTGTCCCCTGTTTTTCGGGGGCAGGGAGAGCGTGCGGCCTGGACTGCGGTGTGGCAGTGGCGAGATGGTGGACGGACGCTGTCGCGCAGCAGTGCGCTGTTTACGCAGCAGTGCGGGGCTGTCCTGTTTCAGTGCTGCTTGCGCACGCACTCTGACTGAAACTTGCTGCGGCCTGGGCTGACTGCGAACTGGCTGCTGCGGCCTGGATTGGCTGCGGCTTGTTTGCTGTGGTTTGGTGAGGCAGTGTCGAGATGGTGAGAGGGTATCTGGACGCTGTTGCGCAGCAGTTTCAGCATGAAGTTTTCAGCGGGGACCGTGTTAAGGACAAGTAGCGTAGTAGGAGTTCCTTTGTGGTGGACATGGATAAGAAGCTCGCAGCAGAAAATCTCTTATGCGAGTTGTCTTCACAACATGGAGCTATTATGAGACAGGTAAATTTCAGCTTAGTTATGTATTTCGCATTTCAGAAGTATTTCCTTTCTTTGCATTAGTCATTCTCTACCTAAATGGTGGAGATATACATAAAACTGGCAGAACTAGAAACAAAAATGAGGACTTTTAGATACACATGCCGATCGCTTGACGGGTCTGTACGAATTCATTGGACCTTTTGCCAATTTTAGTTTCATGCTGGACTCAACAACCTAATGCCATATATATATATATATATATATATATATATATACATACATAAGCCATTTATGCTTTGAATTCTAGTATAATCACCATCATGGCAATCAAGATGATAAGAGAGTTCCAAGAATGCAGGTGTATAGTAAATTGTAAATCAGTGAATAAGTTATCATTCTGAATTTTCTGTGTTTGTTACCAACTAGTAGTAATATAATTGAAGAAAGGCCTACGTATAGATGAGTACTTTATTTGGACACTCATATCAGCTTCTGAATAATCCAAGTTATCATTACTTGGAAGTCTGAATTACCTAAAATGTATTAAAATCAAATTTTTTTTTGTAGTCTATACATATCTCATACTTTTTGTTTTGAGAACACTTTTGTTTAGTCAACAAAATTGCTATGGATGATTGTTTTACTTGTGCTACCACAGGGATTATTACTGATGGAGAAATGTAGGCTTTGCTTCAGGCGTAGACAAAATGATGTTTTCCAGTCTCTTGAGGCACTTTTTCTTCAAATTCAATGCTAGTCTAGAAATTGCTAATATTCTTCATTTTTAGAGTGTCTCCGTTAGTCAGTATTTGACAGGCATTTTTTTGTTTATTCCAGTGTCAATAGGATGTCATGTCCTGAATTGATATGCAAAAGACTAGATGAAGCGATATGAAGAAAAGAAACAAATCCATATGATCTCTTTCACCTATGGCTGACAAATGCAAAGCTTCGAAGATTGGTAGCACAAATTCATACATTTTATGAATCTGTAGGTTAATCTGATTATGGTTGAAGTTTCTATTTGCTGAATGATTATTTCATTGCTCATGATAAGAGACCTTTCTTCCGATCAGGATTCTTATGATTTCGTCTTTACAGGTTGGTAATATGATTCAAGCAGAATCTGATCCCCAGAAGAGGGATGAATATCTGCAAAGGTTGATGGAACTCCCAAATCAGGTAAATTCTCCACTTGTACATATTTTAGGTGGTGAAGTTGAAAGTCAAAACTCTTAGGATTTTTTATATACTGAATTCGTGCCTGGATCACTTTGTGCTATACTTCTTTAGCTCTCAACCTTGTCAATCGATTGTTCATGGTCTTAATTAGAAGGTTTTCCTGCAGAAATAGCCTGACATCATTGGGCAGGCACGCCTTAGTGTAAATTTTCTGAAGGAACAAGATGTGATCAGGACTGTGCTTAACATATTGCAGGTATGCCTTAGTGCCATTCTCTTTTTAAAGTGCCACGTTGTTATCAGTGTGTTATCACCACATTATGATAATTTGATACCTTTATAGTGAATGAATGGACTTGCATCATAGCTACAATTTTAATTTTGTGAAGAAAGGCAAACTCATAGACCTTGCTAGCAAGCAAGAAGGGTGGCCATTGTATTAGTTTCAAGCTAGGATCTGATGTATACGGAACTAGCAATAGATCCATCTCCCTGGAGTAAAGAAGCAACCCAGTTAATTCTAAGTAGAACCAAAGAGCAAAATATCTTGATCTTATTAGAGGCCTTTCCTGTCATTTATGAGATCCTCTTCCCGGAAACTACATATCACCTCGTTCCATAACTGAGCAAACTTTGCAGCTTCAGTTCTCCTGCTTGCTGAAACCTGCGAAGATGACAGAATTCACACATTGCTTGATGGATCATTTTGACCATTAAATTGAATGCATCTAATTATATGGTTGTTGTGTACCACTCTGAATTAGACTTTTGGTACCACTCTGTAAACTACACATAATTATATGGTTGTTGTGTAATGTGAGAAGACTATTCAATTGGGTAGAATTTTAAATATGTTGAAAACAACAAGATGACAAAGGGAAGATTTATAGGTGATAATTATCAACAATGTATTTTATAGGTGATAACTTAGCTATGTATTTTTTTGCTTTGGGCATCTCTGTATTTTTTATTTGCAAAGTTGGTTTTACTTCTACTTGTGTTTGTACCGTCTTCTCCTACTTGCGATGTTGTATATTTACGGTTTGTCATATGTTGGGTTATGGTTTGGTGTTTAATGGTTCAGTAGTTGTCTTTCTGTTGGATCAATCTAGTTTTTCAGCTTTGTGGCTGCGAGGTTTGGGGATTATGGCAGCTTTCGCAGTCCGGGAAATGGCGATATTCTGCGAGTCTCTCTGCTGCTCGCAGGGGCAGATGCTGTGTGGTTTAGGCAGAGCTCTCTGCTGATCTGCTGTTGCTGTTCTGCTGATCTGCTGCTGCTGCTGATCCGCTGTTGCTGTTCTGCTGTTGCTGATGCGCGGTTGCTGCGCTGCGTGTTGATGCGACGGCTGCGGTGCTATTTCTGCTGCTGCTGATGCGCGGCTTTGTTGCTGCTGGGATACATTGCAGTTGTTTTGTCGCAGCGTTGACATGCTGAGATGCGGCGTCATGTGGTTGGCGCGTGTGTTCGCCGGTTGATTTAGGCACTACGGTGTCATTTCGGGATTTGCTTTCTAATTATTAGTCTATCTCAGATTGTATTATCTTTCCAATTATTGTTTACTTAAGTGAAACCTAATTGCCTATTTGGATGATCATCTCAATTTGTTGGTCTTCTTCTTTAGTAATTCTGGTCGTATTAATTCCACTTATTGATTATTCTCAAATGTGCATTTATTCTCAAAGTAAAATTAACACATTAAAAACATAATCTTCTCTTTATTATATGTTGTTTAACTTCAAAAATACTTCTAAAACAATTTTGACTCAATGACTCAAAGTCATTTGATAGGAAAAAAAAAAAAAAAAAAAAAAAAAAAATTAATTAATTATTAAAAAAAAAAAAAAAATTTGCTACGGTTTTAAACCGTGGCTAACTATCACAACGGCTCAAAACCGTGGCTACCTTGCCACGGCTTAAAACCGTGGCTAAAGTTAGCCACGGTTTTAAACCGTTGCTACTTAATTAGGCACGGTTTAAAACCGTTGCTATTGTCCACACCTTATCACGGCTTCAAACCGTGGCTAATCTTGCCACGGCTAAAAACCGTTGCTACCTTCTTAGCCACGGTTTAAAACCGTTGCTAATATCTACACCTTGTCACGGCTTAAAACCGTGGCTATTTTTGCCACGGCTAAAAACCGTTGCTATTCTCCTTGCAACGGTTTAAAACCGTGGCTAAATGCTGAAAATCACCACCCCTACTCAAACATAAAACCGTTGCTAAACATTTTAGCAACGGTTTATAACCGTTGCAACAAATTTCGCGACGCCTCTGTAGCCAACGGCTCTTAGCCGTGGCAATGGGTTACGCCCACGGTACAGAACCGTTGCTAAAGGGGGTTTTTGGTGTAGTGTTCATAGCTTTCTGTTCCATCTCTAGTCGCTTCATAATTCTTGCCAAAAACAGTCTCTCAGTAAAACTTCATTTCCACCTCTCTTTTAATCTTCAATCCTAATCCTGAAATAGATTTTCATGTTGACTGATTTCTTCTTTATGAAGTTCTGTTTCCACATTCGAACTCATTAGATTGATTTGTTTCTTTTATGGAATCAGATTGAAGTTTAATTACCTTTTAATATCCATTAATGTCTATCTAATGCCATCTAACTTATTTTAAGGATCACTTGCGGATTGGATGGAAAATGTTTGCTATGTGTAGGTCTATGCAATTAAAGCTCCTGGATTTGGAGAAAATAGGAAAGCCAACATGCAGGATCTTACCACTCTGACTGGTGCTACTGTGAGTATATATCATCTTAGTTTTTGGATCTTCTTGGGCTCTTTTTATCAACAGTTGACTTCTTCTTGGATCTTAGTTTTTACAATTTCCCATTTTTCTTCATAATGTGAATGTGCAGGTGTATCCTTGGAAGACTTTTGCTATGAATCCAAGCAACAAATACTAGTCTATGAGTTGTAACATTAAGCTGGGGTCGCAGACTGTAAGCTACCCTTAGATTTTGCTACCCTGAGATTTTGCTTGTGAGGTAATTCGTCTTTAATATTTCTATGGAAGTAAGCTACCCTGAGAATTTTCTTGTGATTCTTTGCAGCTTTTTTCACTACCAGACCAGCTGCTACTCTAGAAATGTTCCCTTCATGGCCAATAAAAAGATGTTAGACAATGGTATGTTTCTGCCGAGAAAGTGGAAAATTGAAAGTTACGACAATGTTGATTGGAGATTTAGGGCATTGAAAATCTGATTTTCTTCTTTCTGATTTTTTTTCTTCATGATGCTGCAGCCTCTAAAAAACAGTTGGAAGGTTTCATCTCTGCCCTCCATGGGCATGTTGCCTCTCTTCTCCGTCATATGGTTGGATCTGTTGGTATGTTATAACATTCTGTATTTCTTTATTACATATTCGTGCATATTTGGTCGAACTCTACAGACCCGATGTTTTTAATATTGCCTAATGGTTCTTATTTGGCAATTGTTGAACATGCCTACCAATTGGGGAAATGCACCTCAGAGACAAAATCTATTGTTCAAGTTGTATTCAACAGAGTTTCAGCTGTTCAAGGATTTGGCTTCATCTAAAGAAAAAAGGTTTGCTTCAAGCATTAAGCATATCCATATCTCCTCTTTACATCTGTGCAATTAGCTTAGGCATTTTTCTAAGAAAACTGCAAGATAGGCAAAGCCAAGACTCGGTCACTGCTTTCCTAACATTGACCTTTCCTAACATAGAATGTAAATAATAGAAACATTTCTCAACTTGATACATCATCATTAAGCTTTTGCACCTAAATAACATTTAAAGAATGAAGTGTCATGGACTCGGAGCAGCGAAGTTTTCTTGCAGGGTTGGTCTGCCAAGAATTGGAGCTGCTCTATCTAGTTTTTGTTGGTGCTGCAATACACTGCACAGCATGCTCTGTTTTGACAGAGTGGTCTGTCCTGATGCACTCTGTTGTTTTTTTTTCTTCTGCTGTTAGTTTTTTTTTCTTCTGCTGTTTGTGATTTGTCATATTCTGATCCATGTTCTTCCACATGACCTGCCTTGCAAAACAAAAAGTGAAAACTTTTCTAAACTTCTTAGGAGGTAATGTTGTTAAAAAATATATTTTAATTTGATGCAATATGCAATATAATTATGTAGAACTAAGAGCAAAAACAATGAATGGAACAATCATCCCGTTACTTGTTTAGTTCTAACTTCTAACAACAGTCTTATATGTTTTGACTCAGTGGGTTACCACACAAAAATATGCAGCGATTCTATTTTTGGGACAAATGCTCGCACAATTGAAGAAGAAGTCTCCAAGAAAGTTGATATGTTTGCAAACATGCTTATACGAAGTGCTCAACAGTGTAATGAGGGAAAGGTAATAATACCAGCTGGCACTTTGCATAACATTTCCTGCTTACGTTTCTGCTTACCAAAGGCATGCACATCACACAATTTTGCTCTTCAAGTTACGACTATTTAACATGCCTTCTCAGTCTTTTTACTAGTGTTGCATATCCATTGCACTTTTCAATTATTTGGTTTAGAAAAAAAATTGTTTGTCATGTTCAAGGATATCTCGTGATCCTCATACCACTTAAAACATCTACAAAGAGAGGTGTACCCGTACACTCCATGTCCAGCGACACTTTTATAGCTGGGTGCCAATTGACACAAAGGATATCTCATGATCTTCAGAAGAGAAATGTTTTACTCTCTTGTCCGTATATACACTAACTACACGCACCTTTTTTTCTACAACAAAATTGCATTTTCATGTTATGACTTTCTAATATATTTAAATTTGATGGGGTTGTTGGGGAAGCAGAGAGAATGAAACAGAAAGGGGCCAACTTCAAGCTCTGAACATGAAGGACCCAAGACACCAGACCCCAAGGTTTGATTCTCTCCATCGTGATCACTCACTCATTTATGAGACTGTTAGTGTTGGAACTTTTGTAGTTGATGTTGGTTGCATTTATGTTTTAGGCAGACATTGAGAAGGCTTGCTCAGAATAGAGAGGCAGCAAGGAAAACAGACTCAGAAATAAGGTTTATTTGTAGTGCATGTAGATAGATGATCAGTAGCCAATGATGAACCATTAATTTTTTGATGTTGTACAACTCTCTAGTTCGATCTTTGATCAACATTTATTGATCAAGTCTTTGTTGCTTTTCTTATCTTTGTCACAGGCATATGTGCAGCAGCTTGAGTCAAGTCGGATTAAGCTTACTCAGCTTGAACAAGAGCTTCAAAAAGCTAGGGCTCAAGTGAGTCACAAAACCTAGCTTCTTTTAAAAAAATTTAGTTTTTTTAAAAAAAAAAAAAAAAGCCTTAACACAATATTTGGTTTTTTGCTCTTCAATTCAGGGTGTTTTCTTTAGTGGAGGAGCTCTTATGGCTGATCAAGGTCTTCAAGTGGGGATGAGCAATCAAAGCCAAGGTATATCTCTCTCTCTCCTCTCTATAATCCAAACTCATTCAAGCTAGCTAGAATTCATTTCTAATTTAATATATATTTGAATTTCATAATGTTTAATTTGTGCAACTTTACGTGGACAACTGCCTCGCACACTTGTATGACATGTCATCGTATATGCTTGCCCTCCCTGCAATGCAGGCCTTTTTTGCCTACATGTTTGGAATGACTTCTTATTGATACAATGGTTGGTTGGATTATGCCAAATGTAGCAATAAAAATCAATTTTTCTTGTAGACTTGTATTAAACTATGACATTATTTTGTTAGGATAGTGGCTGATTCAGTTGGAAAACAATCATGAACTTTTTTTATTGGATCATTGGATTATTCATTGTATCTTGTATTAGTGTCGTTAAGGTGCAAAGGTGCAGTGATGGAATGATACCCTATTTGTGCCTAGGCACAAGGCATGCGCCTAACGTACATTAGGAGCACCCAATTTGAAATTTTATTGCTATGTTCTAGTGCTTTGAGTGAACACTGAAATTGAGTTCAGTTTATTGAAATTCTGTTGAGAAACATTTTAAATTGCATAAAATTGCATATCAACTATCTTCTATGTGATCGTATCCCGAATGCTTCCTGAACTTAGAGTAATTAAGCATCTTGTACGAAAACAATTCTTATTACTGGTGTGAGATATCAAACATGGAAATATTGGCCTCTCATATTATCACCCTCATCTCTTTTGTGCATGAATGGAATGCAGGCTGCTAACACAAGTGTTGTTACTAAAGGGAGCAGGTTGCTATATGTTGCAGAGTGCTATGATGTTACATGTAATGTTGTTTAGGAAGGATTTCTGTTAGATTAGTTGTCAATAAATTTAGTACTATAAATAAGAGAGCATAAGAGAAAAAAAGGGATTCATTTGATTTGTAAGAAAATTGTACACTTGAGCATTTGCTCTACAGGAGATTAGCTATCTCGAATTAGCTTTCTTATTGAATACAATCCATTCCATTTACTGTCATCAATTCAGAATTACAATTACAAGTTCTTCAATTTGTAATTTCTCTTCATTGCCCGTATTGCATCACTCTCAGTAGAACTGCATTGTCTTAACACCGTGACCAAAAAAAAACAAAATTGCCACGGCTTATAACCGTGGCTAGTACTGGCCTTGACTTAAAACCGTTGCTAAAGCTATTGCAAACGGTTTAGAACCGTGGCCATAACTTGCAACCGTTTTAAGCCGTTGCTACTTCCTGTCCACGGCTTAGAACCGTGGCTAAGATTGTTGCAACGGTTTATAACCGTGGCTAAATCATCAACCGTCCATGAGATAAAACCGTTGCTAATATTTTTGCCATGGTTTTTAGCCGTTACTTGGGATTTAGCGACGCCTCTACAACCCACGGCTCTAAGCCATGACAATGGGTTACCCCCATGGTTTAAAACCATTGCTAATGGGTATTTTTGGTTGTAGTGGTTAGGGTTAGTTTAGGGTATAGATTAAGGATTTGTGATTTTGGTTTTAGATTAATGGTTTTACGGTTCACGGTTCAGGATTTGGGGTTATGGTTATAAGTTTGGGTGTAGATTTAGGATTTAATAATTTATGATGTATATTAATGATTTTAGGTTTAGGGTTATGTTATAGTATATGATGTAGATTTTAAGAGTTTAGAGTATGCATTAAGGATTTTAGGGTTTAGGCGTGAAGGGTATACTTTAGGGTTTGCGGTTAGGGTTATAGTTTAGGGTATATACGAAGGATTTAAGGGTTTGAGGTTTATGTTAAGTATTTTAGGTTTTACCTTAAACCCTAAAATCTTTAACCTAAGCCCCAAACTCTTAAATCCTTAAGCTATACCTTGAGCTATAACCCTAACCCCAAACCCTGACTAAACCTTAAACAATAAACCCCAAAATCCTTAACATAAACCCCAAACTATTAAATCATTAATCTACACCCTAAACTATGACTATATACCCACCCTAAACCATAAATCACGAACTTAAACCCAAAACACCCTAAACTATAACCATAACCCTAACTATACCCTTCACCCTAAGCCTTTAAATCCTTAACCTATAACAAAACTTTAAAATCAACATTATAAATAATATCATAACCCCAAACCCTAAACCCTATATTCCTTAGTCTGCACCCCAAACTACAACCATAACCCCAAATCCTAAACCTAAACCCCAAACTCTTAAATCATTAATCAACATCATAAATTATATAGCCTAACCCAAAACTCTTAATTAAACCATACACCCAAAAATCCTTAGCATAAGCCTCAAACTATTAAAAATCCTTAGTCAAAAGCTTAAAGTTTTAATTCCTTAGCTTATACCATAAACTCAAAACCTAAGCTAAACCCTAAACTATTAAATACTTTGCATTAACCCTAAAAGCATTAAGGCATGGTTTGGTTAACCCAAAGGGGACACTGATGTACACTTCCGGCATGGATTAAAAATTAAATAAAATAAGTCCACCACAATTTATTTATTTTTAATTTGACCTAAAAGGTAAACTGTTAAACCTAAAATCCAAAATTATTAAATCCTTGACTTAAAAATTAAAATCCTTAAATCCTAAAAAAAAATATTATTAAATCCGTGAACTAAACCCTGAATCCAATTCGTTCCCGTCCATTGTGCAACTTACGCCTTATAATCAACTGTGAGTTTGATAGTATATTTGAAAAAATTGTTCCATCGCATAGATAAGGTGGTGGTGTTTTGTTCTTCTTAGAAATACATATCCCCACTTACTTGCTCATTTTCTTCTAAATCTAGATCCAAAACCTGTAAATTTTCATTGAAGTCTCCCTAGATTTTGTTTGCTACCTTGTGCCTTACCCAATCTGCTTTTACTCAACCCGAATCAACCATTCAATAGTAAGAAAATGAGCAGAGATGTAGACTAAACAAAAATCAGACAAAACTAGACAACTATTTTTATTTTCTTTTCAACTCCAAAATTTATAAATATATATATATATATATGGGAAAAAATGGTTATGCAGATTGAGTCAGCTAAACTATAGAGAGATTTACTACAGAGCATGAGACCATTTTCTATTAAAATTGCATTCATAATAAGATACAATAATGCAATCTAAAGGCACATCTTAAATTTGGAAACAAAGTACATGCAATACAAAATTATTACATGCTTAAATTGAAGAAATAAAATAATAAAAATTAGTTTGTGTGCACTGAGTCCTCCAAAATGCAGTTCCTTACAAGGATTGTGATTTTATTTTTTGATTTAATTTCGGTCTCCTAACTTTAAGAAATTATTCAAAAAAAATTCGATGTGTAAGAAAAACATAAAAATTTTGAGGATAAATGAAACAAATATAATAAATTTCGAAGGTGCAAGTAAATAAACCTGTTAATTCATGACAAGTAAACAAATTTCGAGGAGACATGAAACATATATAATAAATTTTGTAGGGTGCAAGTAAATATACATGAAATATGTGAAAACTAAGATGCAAGTAAATAAACATATTAAAACACATTAAATGAAGCCTAAATTCCAAATATTTTATAAATTCCTGACATAGTTAACCATTGAATACTTATCTGGATGGAATGAATATATCCAAACTTTTTCGATAAATCAAGGTCGAGAGATCGGGCAAAGAAACCAATGAGGCAGAGCACGGTGGTGATGCTAGTGCTACGTTTCATCATGGAAAGGAAAGTGGGTCAACAGGAGTTTCGTGGTGGTGGAGCTTTATGTAATTAACATTCTTCTACTATTTATGCCTACAAATGATGGGTGGGGTGGGTGTGCAAAGCATAAGAGGGTAGGAGTGATCGAATGTTGGGGTGCAAATAGTAACACACACATCAAACTCAATCCAGTTGCGAAGAAAAGAGTAATGGACAGTCTTTCACGCATCTCTTGCTTTTTCGCTGCTATAAGGACTTAATAGTGATTTTATCTTCTCACCACAAAACTCAATCTCTTACAGCTATTGTGATTTTCATCTTATTCTTCAATTAAGTTGACCTTCTTTAAAGCCTACAAGAAGTTCTTCTGAAAGAAGAAGACGAAATTCGAGAAGCTTAGTTGAAACTCTCCTTAGAGCTCTTTCTCGACATCATTTCAACACTACCCATCGAACCCTTTGCAATTTCGAAGTGTGTATGCAAGACAAAGATTCTAGATCGATGCATTGAAACTTGATAGGAGGATGTATCGAGTAGAAGGAGAAGATGCGTCGAAGAGAAAAAAGACTAGTTTTTTTGCGAAATCCTCAAAATTATGGATGAAATATTCGAATTTATCAAAATTTCTCATTGAAAAAGTGTAGATTTTAATTTTCGCAATTTTTTTGTTCATAAAGTGAAAAAAAGTGGGAAAATCTTGCAAAATCACAATCCATGGTTTCACATAAAGTCAGTATTCGCAAGTCAGAAATACCACCCCTAAATCTTCTTGGCGAGTTAAGTAAGTCATCACTCCCAAGTCAGACTTACATGCCCGAAATCTTACATGCGTGCCAAGTAAGTCAGGATCACCAAGTCAAACTCACTTGCTCAAAATCTTATTCTAACCAAAGCTTAGTCGATTTCTACCTATGACAACAACTTCTGGTATGCTCTAACCCAGTTCTCTAAATTTAACGGGTGTCAACGATTTAGAGAGTGGCAACTTAGTCAGCGCTTTGATGCTTGATCGAGACGGCTTGCCAAGGATCATTGTCCAAACATGGACAATAAAGACCAATCCAGACCAAAGCTTAATCGATGATGATCGACGACAATAGCTTCTGGTCTGCTCGAAGCCTAATCCGCTCATAACGGATTCTGAGGCCTAGAAGGAGTCTAGCCAGCGCTCTTGAAGCTTGATTTAAGATGGCACTGCTCGAAGCCTAGTTCGCTGCGCGCGGATTCTGACGGCCTAGAAAGTGGGAGCTTAGTTAGTGTTCATGTATCCTAGTGAAGACGGCTAACAAGGGCTCATTGGCCAACTACAGCCGATGATCGTCAAACCCCTTCCAAAAGTTTAGTCAAATCGGCTAGCTCACTCTAATTCCTAGTCCGCCACGAACGGATCAAGATGGGTTGGAAAGTGTCCCTGAAGTGTGAATGCCCTATTTTCTTTTGTGAAAGGATAGCCAATATGATTCGAAAAATATATATAGTGGGGAACTTTAGGAATTTACAAAGATTTTAAATTTAAAGTTATATGCTTGACATGTTGTTTATAACTTCTTGATTAATTTTAAATACTAATATTTTTCACCACATTTTCTTATGAATACAATGACGGGGTTCAAAACTCTTTTTTTTATAATAATTTAGGGTTTAGGATAAGGATTTAAAAGTTTGGGGTTTATGCTAAGGATTGTAAGGGTATATGAGTTTAGGGTGTTTGGGGTTACGGTAAGGAATTTAATGTTTTTGTTTAGGGTTAGGGTTAGTTTAGAGTATTGATTAATGGTTTAAGGGTTCACGGTTTAGGATTTGGGGTTATGGTTATAATTTTGGGTGTAGATTTAGGATTTAATAATTTATTATGTATGTTAATGATTTTAGGGTTAGGATTATGTTATAGTTTATGATAGATTTTAAGAGTTTAGGGTATACATTAAGGAATTTGTCACATCCTAATTTTAGAAGTGGAAACAAGAATCAACAATGGAAGTTTTGGCCCGAAAATTGGCACATATTCTAAACTACTGGAAATTCAAAGAGAAGGGTAAACTTGTAATAATGAAATGTTTGTTTGCTACTAAGCAATGGTACCAACACGTGTTATAAGTTTTATTGGTCCCTTTTGAAGTTTTTTATTGTCTGTGTGTATAAATAGATAAGGAGAGGGCGAAATAGAAACATAGAAGAAATTGTATGAGTGGCTTATCTGCTTGAATCAAAGCAGGAAGTGCATTTCCCCCTTTTTAGTTCAATTTCAAGTCCTTCTTTCCTCTTATTTGTTCATTTCTTGAATCCAAAAATCACGTTTGTGATATTTGGTATTAGAGTCGGTTCATTCTCCCAGATTTGTGGATCGATCGACCATCACCAAACACCATGGAAACCAGAGCTAAGGAAGCCGAACAAGTCATTTACAAGACGCAGAAGAATCACAGCGAAATGGCTGCGTCAGATAGAGTTCTTGAAGAATGAGTTCAAAAAACTAACTCAAGCTAATATAGCTCAGGATAAACGTTTAGACACTCGATTCGAGCATCCTGATTCAGTTGATTAAGAACAAATCTGGACCATCTAGGTCATGGGACCTAGTTTTTCTTCTACCCTAGTTCAGGAACTATGGATCACAGATCCAATTCCCAAAATCATTGGGAGGGCCAAGGTACGTTCAACTCGTCTTTCCTAAACTGGATTTTCATTGTTTGATGGAATCCAACCCGAGATCATGGGTAAAGAAGTGTGAGCATTACTTCAATTTCTTCCAAGTAAAATGAGGAAAGTAAGGTCGGCATTGCATCCATCCACTTGAACGAGAAGAGCAGACCTATGGTTTCTTGACTAACAAGTAGGCAAGGAAATGTTTCAATGGAAGTTATTTGTGCATGACTTGTGTGACAGATTTGAGGAGGCTGTATTAGACCAATTACATCGACTCATTCAATAAATTACATCAAGAAGGGTCTGTGAATGAGTACTTTGACAGGTTTGAGGAGTTGAAGTCTCTCAATGCTTGCCCATAATAGCCATTTGGATGAAACCTATTTTTGTCCTAAAGCTTTTGAGTGGGTTGAGAACTGAAATTAAAACATTATTGACAGCTCTTTAAACCCACTACAGTTACCCAAACACTGTCACTAGCCTGTATGCATGAAGCCTCTTGTCAAACAAAAAGCAACACCTAGGTCTACCAACTCAACCACTCCATTTTTTTTTCTCCCAAGCAAAAACCTATTCTACCACCTCATTTCGTACCTCACAAAACCAATACCACAAACACATTGACAACACAACCTAACCCGTACAACAATTTTCAACCTAACAAGAACCTATACCCACCACCATACATTCAATGCATACAAACCCATCCACCACCCATACACCTAATAAGGAGACTCAATTACACACAAATGAAAATGAGAAGAGAAAGGGGGTTATGCTATTACTGTGATGACCAATGTAAGCCTAACAACATTTGCAAATCTCAATCAGAAGAGGAATCAAATGAAGGAGAGGAAGAGCAGCTAGCCATTATCACTAAGGATCTACTCCAATAAATTCCTTCTAATATGGAGATCTGTCTACATGCACTCCTGGCAAGTCTTTCCACTAACTCCCTACTACTCAAAGGGCTGGTCAAAAGCAACAAATAGCCATTTTGATAGATACGGGAAGCACCCATTCATTCATAGATCCCCAGAGTTATTAAGGTCACTAACTAGCCTACTTGTATCACCCCTCAAATGGTTGTTAAGGTTGCAAATGGGGAGCAACTCATCAGAGAAGCAGTCTGCCATTAGCTTAAATGGACAATGCAAGGGATTCAATTGTGGGAAGAGTAAGGGTTCTACCACTTGGAGGCTACGATATGGTTTTAGGAGGTGATTGGCTGAGATTATTTGGGGACATCACAATGAATCTACAAAAACTTCAGTTAACCTTGAATATTGATGGAAAAAGAGTTTACTCTACAAGGAGAAACCACCACAGGAGATCTTAGCATGATGGAGGCCAAAGGTATTTCAAAGTTTGATAAGAACAAATGCAAATTCTTTTCTCTGCCACTTATTCTCTGTCTCTGCAGCTTGTCCATCACCACCATTAGAATTACTGCACCTACTCACCAAGTTCCAAGACTTGTTTAGGACTCCCAATTCCCTCCTTCCCAATAAAAACCTTAACCATCACATTCCTTTGAAAGTAGGTCATCACCCTCCATCTCAAAACCCTTGTAAGGTCCCTTATATGCAAAAAGTTGTGATTGAACAACTTATCCAAGAAATGCTTGAGTCAGGGACTTATCCAACATTCCCAAAGCCCCATTTGCTGCTCCTATACTACTTGTCAAGAAAAAGGATGGAAGTTGGAGATTTTTGTATTGACTATAGGAAATTAAATGAGATCACTATCAAAGACAATTCCCTTATGCCTCTCATTGATGAGTTATTAGACCAAACTCCATGGTGCCACCATTTTCTCTAAACTTGACTTTAAGGTCCGACTTATCATCAAATTTTAGTCCCCCCCCTAATGTTTTACAAGACAACATTTTAGACCCACCATGGACACTTCGAATTCAAGGTGATGTCATTTAGCCTAACTGATGCGCTATTTTAGTAGCACACAACTTAATACCCTGCTTTGTGATATAGAATAAGTAAGGATCGTTCTGGACCGGTTTAGAGGGCTTGCCTTATTTTTTATTTTTTTTTTGAAATGCAAGCTCGGGGGTTTATATGGGCGCCCCAGACCACTAAAAAGGAATCATGTTACAAATCACATTTCTTGCATATTTCCTACCATTAGCATCCTCAAAAATAATTTTTTAAGGTCTTCTGCAAATGATCTTGAAGTAATTTCAAGGAACTCTTGTATTTGGTCTTAGGCTTACCAGCTTGTCAGCAGCAAGTTGGTTTCCCCTAGCAGCATGCATGAATCTATGATTGCTCAAAGTCCTGAATCTACTTTTTAATGCCGCCTTGTGGTGTGTCTCGCCTCCAGGATGGTAGTTTGCTTGGTGGTGAGAAAGGTATAAGCATTTAGGGAGTCCATGCAACAGACTACGTGGCATAATACATATTGTTTAGCTAGTTTAATTCTCAGTTCAACTCCCTGCAATTCATGCAAAAGCACTGATCTAGCTTCTTGCGAGCCTGCAGCTGCGCCTATGGCTGTCCCATAATAGTCCCTGATGATTGCCCCGTATCCACCTCTCAGTCCTCCTAGCAATCCATCTGAGTTGATCATATAACCAGTTTCAATTCAGGTCTGATCCATGAGTGTAAAGATGGTGTCCTCAGCTCAAGTGTTATGGGTAATCTCCATTTGTCACAGAAGCTCGAGTTCACTACATTATCTTCTCTTTTCAGGTCCAGTACTGCCACTCTTAGCCTCACGTCCTCCACTATTCTCTTGATTAGTTCTAGTGCAACCACTCGTTTTGCTTGGAAGATGCGTCGATTCCTTTCCTTCCAGATATGGTATATGGTGGCATTGAAAGCCAATTTTTTTACTAGGTTACAAGCTGAGTTTCCTGTAAAGTGCTGAAGACACCAATTAACTTCCTAGTCCCAGCTCAGAGGTTGGTGATCGTAGCCCAAATAATGCAGCATATACTCCCAAACAAGCTTGGGATATCAACATTCGAAGAAGAGATGCTTCTCATTTTCTTTGTTGTCATAGCAAAAGTTGCATGTTTGTTGATCGAGCTACTTCCAGTTCTTAATTCTATCTTGGGTTTTCAAGGCTTTATGCAACGTCAACCAGCTAATGAAAGTTGTGTCTAGGAACTCTTCCCTTAAACCATATCAGCCTGGCCCATGGTATTGGAGGATCTTGTGATGCATGGAGTGATATTGCACTTTTATTAGAGAACTCTACACACCCTATCCAAGTGACTTCCATCCTTGCAATTGGCATCCATCTCCACTGATTGTAGACCATCAAGATTTCATCTATAAGCTGCTCGGATATGATCATGCACTTCCCACTTGCCTGGCCTTATAAGAGAGCTCACCTTAGCATTTTTATTCAGAAGGGAGTTATACACTAGATGGTGCGGAAACTTGGGCATGAGGATTCCCGACGGGTGCCATGGCTCCTTCCATAAGTAGGTATCTTTTACATCACCTATGAGGTGCCGGATAAGTAGGCTTGCTTTCGATCTGGACGTCCAATATGTGTTTCCAGCACCAGGAATAGTCATGTGGGGCTGTCATAAGCCAAAAGTCCTTCTCCTTGATTAGGTTTTTCTTCACCCATTTGACCCACATATTGTCTTTGTTAGAAACAATGTTCCAAACATGCTTATCATGGATGCTTTGTTTGAAGTTTCTATGCCATCTTATACCTAAGCATCTTTCCTTATAAGGATCACATATCTTCCTCCATGCTACCATAGGCATTTTGGATGTATGAATCTGTGGCTGACCAAAGAAAATGTGCATAACAGCATTGAGTTCATTTATGACCTCCTTGGGCAACATTTAGCATGATGACCAGTAAATATGGAAGCTATTCAACATCGCTTTAATAAGCATAATTCCCCCAGCGAATGAAAGAACTCTATTTTCAATGAAGTCATTCGTTTACGCATTCTTTCAATCAGTGGAATACAGTATTTATAGGATAATCTCGTGGAGATGAGGGGGAGCCCTAAGTATCTCACTGGTAGTTTATCCAATGCAAAGCCCAGTGTGCTAGTGATAAGGTGCTTCTCAGTGTCATCAATTCTAGCAGTATATAGTCTATTTTTGGAGGCAGCTTAACATCCAATCCCGTACATGACTTTGAGATATTTAGAGTTTCTGCAGAGTTGTGGCCAAGGTGCTATTAGCATTGAAGAAGGACCATAAATCATCAGCAAAGCTAAGTGTGTGACTCTCGGATCCTGACATTTAGGATGCAATTTATAGCTTCCTTCATTCACCTTTTGCTCGAGCAATAATTAAAAATCTCCATGACTATGACAAATATATACGGTGACATTGGGGCATCCTTGTCGTATCCCCCTCGCCGCTTTAATAAAACCCTTAGGTGAGCCATAATAGCTATAAAGAATCTAGGTGTAGAGATGCATACACTGACCAAGTTAATGAATTGGCTTAAGGGAATTTCATTTTACGCATTCATGGGGTGATGGACTCCCATCTAATGGCATCATACGCTTTTCGCAAGTCAATTTTCATTGTACATCTAGGAGGCCCATGATCCCTGTGATAGTTCCTCACGAGCTCAGTGCAAGCATCACATTATCCTGAATGTATCTGTCCTTGATGAAAGTTGACTGATTCACGCTAACCAATTTCCGTATCACCTTCTTCATTCTATTCCATCATAATTTTGGTGATATTTTTGTATAGGACATTGCAACAAGATATAGGCCTGAAATCACTAACATAGGACGCATTAAGTAATTTTAGGAATTAATGTAACACATGTTGCATTTACCTCGCCTAGTAGTATGTTATTCCCTGAAGAAGTTGTTAATGGCTTTCACAAAATCATCCCCATAACTCTCCATGCTGATTTGAAGAACAAGGAAGAGAACCCATCTGGACCCGGTGCTTTGTTGGAATCAATGGAGGCGAGGGCTTCTGTTATTTCATTTTTGGTGATCATTTGCACAAGTGTGCTGGACTCTTCCTCTAATACAACATTTCTAACTTCCAGACTGTCAACTACAGAAGAATCATATTGTTCATGCGTACCCCCAAAAAGATCCTGGAAGTAACTTACACATTCAAGCACTAATATCATCCATGTTCTCTAGCTTCTCGTCATTGGCAGTATATATTGATAGGATCTTATTCTTTGATCTCCTTTCCTTGAAATAGTTATGAAAATAGGCAACGTTTCATCCCCCTCCTTCATATGCTTTGCCTTTGCCCTTTGCGTGATCTCTGACATTTCATTCCTAGATGCCACTGCATACCTCTTCACTTCCTATTTTTCCAGGTGTGTTATGTTTCTGTCCATTGGTTTTTGTTGGAGCGCAGCTTGTATCTGTTCCATGGACTGTTTTACGCTGAGCACATTAGAAGTTGCATTAAGAAAGTTTGTTTTTCTCCATTCAGCAAGTTTATTGGCCTTTACTTGTTTAAGTTTCTTAACAAAACAATAGGTAGGATTGCCCTCGACTTGTACTTCCCAAGCTTGTTGTACTACCGTTAAGTAGCCTGGCTCATGAATCCAGTAATTGTAAAATTTGAATGGAATTGAGCCCACACTCTTGTGCTCGTAAATGGTGAGAGTCATAGGGGAATGATCAGAGATTCCAGGGTTGAGAAAATCTGCTTCTGAGTTAGGCATGCTTGCTAACCGTTCTTGATTGATCATGACTCTATCGATCTTGGAGAGCACCCTGTTATCACCAGTTTGTTTATTGCTCCAAGTCAGGTAGCATCCTTTATAGTGACAATCAAACAGTTTTGTGTTGTGAACACAGTTTAGGAGGTCAAAGAAATGCATGGGTTGATCTCCTCTCCTCCTACTCACTCTTGGGAATTAAGGACTGAGTTATATAATCACCTAATACTGCCCATGGTCGATGATTTGTCCTTGCAAAGCTTTCCAGTTTTGCCCACAGTTCCTTCCTGTCCATATAGTAGCTTTTTCCATATACAAATGTTAGTACACCCGAGAAGCCATTAGGGCAGATTGTTTCCACAAAACAACCTGGTCAGAACGTGAAATAATGCTAACATTGACTGCCTGAGGATCCAAAGAACCCAAATCCTACCATGCACTAAGTCACCATTTTCTATAGCAATCCAGTCTTTCATGAGTTCCTGTTGGACTTTGGCTTTTCTTTCCTCACTGACTTTTGTTTCAACTATTCCCATTATACTTATCTTTTGTTTTACAATCAGCTGTCTAACCTCTCTCTGCTTTGGGGATCATTGAGCCCCCTTACGTTCCAACATCCTACCTTGATCATTTAAGATTGTTGGTGTCCGTGCTCACACCCCTGTATGTCGGATTATCTACTTACCATTGTATTGTTCGTTTATTACGGAAAGGTTACCTGTATGTTTGTTGTGTGAGTCCATATGTTGTAGCATTGTGATGGAGTTGTCATCCTTGTTGAACATAGAGATGATGTTTACTTGTGACTTACTTAGGCTCTTTTTGCAAGTCTCGTTCGCACTCCCACTGTTTTACTATCTTTCTTAGATCCTTCTGTGAGCTTCGTACTATCTGGCTTAGGTGTTGCTGTGAGCTTTGTACTATCTAGCTTTGGTGCAGGGCCTTGTAAGGTATACCTACTGGTCGATCAGTTGATTCGTTACCCCCATATAGTACCATTTTCTTTCCCTGTAGCATTGCTAGTTTCTCCTGTGTCCTCTACTACGACTGTCATTGCTTGCATCTCTACCTCAGCATCTAGTTCTACCATACCGTCAGTCTTTGTGGTAGTCTTTCCTGTTATATTCGTACCTTCCGCCTCTTCCTGCGGCTGAGTGGAAGTATTCCTTTGTTTAAATGTGTGCTTGGCTTTTGGTACACACCATTCTTCTTCAGCTGTTATGTTCTCTGTCCCTGGTTCTGCAGTCTTATTTTGCTTTGGCCTCTAGACAGCAGTGCTTTTAGCATTTCCTTTCATGTTCTGAGGGCAACTCACAACAGGATGACCAAATCCCATACATTGTGAACACTTTACGGGTTTCCAGGGGCACTCTACTTCCACCTTGATTGTTTTCCCATCATCAATAATCACTGGATGGAGGTCGGGAACTGACTAGTTGCTCCTATTTTCGCACATATCCTTGCGTAGGAGAGTCTGGTTTTGTTCGTTGTTGCCTTATCGAGCATGATAGGAATGCCTATTGCACTTGCAATCGATTGTAATCCTTCTGCACTCCAAAGAAATAGCGGAACCTTTCTTAGATTCACCCAAACTGGTATTGAATTGAGAACTTCTACATTCTCCTCCAAATAAGGTTTCCATGGTCTCATTATAAATAGCCTGCTTGTTATGTGTATTGAGCCAGATTCTAGCGCAGTCATTCTATCTTCTTCATTTAGGAACTTGAATTAATACAAAAGTTTTTCTTCATATAATGACATTTAGAAATCACTTTTCAATCCCCAAAGTCGTTTTAATCTATCCTTAACAAATCCATAGGCCAAGCGTTTTCCTACGAAGTTACCTATAAGGTATTGCTCGCATTCTAGGAATCGTTTACTATGATTCGCTAGTTTGATGTGTACTTGGCTCTGTCCATCAACTACAGAAGAAGGAACAAACTGTAGTTTTGATTTTTCTTTATTCTTTGCAATGAAAAGTGAGGCCCAGTTCATCTTGCGTTGTCCTGCATTTGGATTAGTTTCATGGTGGATCGTATCCATGGATGCTGGCGGTGCAGTCATGGAATCGTTAGTGATGGTCGAAGCTCTTTCGGTAACATCTGGAGTAGTATCACTCTTTGTTAGTTCATCTGTGCTAGGGTTAGGGGCAGTTTTTCCCTGGTTTTTGAGGTTGTCTCCACTGGAGATGATGGAGATAACCTGGGTATCAGTGGCTAAAATCATCCTGGATGAGAGATCACGTATTGTTTCATGGATAATCAATCAAACTAGGCTTCAAAACCTAGAATCGCCTCAACCCTTTGTTTTGTAGAGGGTTTGCCAATTAACGCTAAGAATTACTAAAAGATAACTAACAACTTAATTAAGTAAATATTGGGGGATTGGATTTTTAAGTTAAAATATGAAAATAACTACGAAAATTACTATAAAGATAATAAAACTAAAAGGATGGCAAAGATGAGAAAATAGCTAAGGGTTTATCTCCACCCACCAAACATATGGTCATAAATCAATCTTCAATATTCGCATGCTAATTCGTGAATGACAATGCTAAAGATTAACTGTGATCAGCATTGCATTAATCTTATTATTTTCCCAAGTTTGTTGAATTAAAATTAGTGTTGTTTCAAACTATTCTTATCATGCTATCTAATCAGGAATCATAAGTTAGATAAACAATCCAAGATAATTAAGTTTTGTGAAAAATATGAACACTGACTAGGCAATTACAAGTGTGATCAACGTCTTGTTCTTACCTTGGTTTTTACTTAACCTTACCAACGTTCCTTGGTATTTACTACTTGTGAGTACGGGATTATAGAAATTAGGTGAAACTCTCCTATACTCTAGCCCCAAATCTTAGCATGCTTACTAAGTTGCCACCTTAACAAACATACAAAGAAAAGTTCTCTATAAAGTAGTTAAGCAAAACACAATCACCAATAACAAGAAAGATTAAATTCAGTTAATTTATAAAACGCATGTTTGGGGATTCAAATCCACCCCTACCTAAAAGAAGTTTAGCTAGACATATTAATTATGTTCAAACAGTAATCAATAATCAAGTGAAATAAGAAAAGAGAGGTTTAGATATGAAAAACGTTGTCGCTGCCTGCGTGGTGGTGCGAGAGTGACTCTGTGGGTGCGGATAGTGAACTGAAGAGAAATAAGTTTTTTTTCTTCTTCGATCTACTCCTCCTATGAACTTGAAGAAGGGACGATGGCTATTGAAGGTGAGATGAGGGCGATGGGTTTAGGGTATGCTATGATAGGTTGGGAAGGTGATGGAGATGATGGTGCTCGATTGAAGGGTTTGATGGAGATATTGTTTCGAGGAGGAAGGTGACAGCTAACGGGAATATGGGTTTGTGGTGAAGTTGTGATCTGATGCAAGGGTTTCGATTGGGTTGAGGCTTGGTTGCGATTGCAATGAGGGATGCAAGAGATGGGTGGAGGCTTATTGTTGCGAGAAGGAAGGGTTACGCTCTGATGGAGAGATGCGAAGGGGCAATGGAGGCTAATGAAGGGGTTCAGCTGAGATGAAGGATGTGTGCTATGGATTTTGTGATTTCTCCTGTAAGGATGAGGAGGCTATGGTTGCAAGGAGGCGAAGAGGTTGTGGATGGATGACGGCTTGTTGTGGTTGCAAGAGTGATTGCTCTAGGGCAGGTATTGTCCCTTTTATAATTGTTTTTCTTCTCAGTTCCTTCTTTGCGTAGTTTCCTTTGCAATTAGTATTTCTATTTTGCCAATTTGCTTTTATTATGGAATCTTGTTATTGGAAACCTACACAAACATGAAAATAGCAATTAGTATCATAATTAACAAGAAATGACTAAAATTATATATAGAAATATGGTACTAAATGGCATAATTATGCTCCTATCACTAACAAATGCACGAGCATCTTTCCAAGCACTCGTGAATCAGACTTTTCAGCCACTCTTAAGGAAGTATGTACTTGTCTTCTTGATGATATCTTGATCTATAGCTTTTCCATTAACCTTCACTTAGAACACCTACATGTTGTCTTTGC